>PVKZ01003262.1:0-146559 GCA_004027375.1 Macroglossus sobrinus
GCAAATCCTCCCCTTTATATACTCTACCCCTACCTACAATAAACGAGGCTTGATCAGAACTTTGTCTTGCCTCCGCTCCTTTTTCTCGCCCATTTTCTCCCCAAGTTGGATCCTCCTCGCCCCCACGAATAACTAGGTCCCACCGGTCGGGACAGAGGACACCAAGAATTGGGACAAGTGGATGTGTGCTTCAGACACAATGCATGGTAGTTGAGAAAGAAAAGAAAGAGGAATAAAGTAAGTTCAATATAAAACTGAGAGTTTGACTTCATCTTGAGACCTCTACCTTCAGCATTAACTCTAATAACATCCTAAACTAGAAAAGTAGAGTTAAAAGAGTCTTTAGAGTTTCTATACAATATCTATCTTTTAATTTTCAGGTTTTAAGAAAGTGCAAGCCCAAAGACGTTTAAGTTTAAACAAGGAAACCTAGTCAGTTTGCCGAAAAGGAAGGGCACCAGTTTCTGAATCCTGATTTCTGACACTGGACCACCCCTTATCTAAGAGAGTCAGAGATGAGCAGGTGGAAATACTGAGCTCCAGGAGTGGGACATAGTATGGAAATGGGAATGATGGGAAGGCACTGAAGAAAGGCAGCTTGGCTAATTTTAGATTTGTTATAAACCAGCTTGGTACCCTAAGTTCCTGCTGCTTGAAAGGCCATTTTTGTATAGAAGTGGGGAGGGAGCATATAATCCCACTTGTTGGAATTAGTTATATTTAGGTGTTTTCACAATCTTTTTTGAGAGAAGCCACACAAAAATGGTCCCTCTGTTCCTCCAGTGATATCATTGAAGAGCTGTTATGGGACATTCTGTGGTTTTTAGCACTGCCTTCAGGCTAGGGAATATATCCAACTATCCTATGGGTAACTTATACTCAGGACATTTAGAACTTTCATTTGCTTAAGAAGTATCGCTACTTGAGCTAGATATGTTGTTTTATACTAAAATTTCCCTCAATATTTTTCTCCTTTACCCAAGTATTGAAAAAATATGGCTAGCAGCTGTCATTTTTACTTGGTCTAAAATATACAGCAAAACCTCTAGTATGAAGTCAACCTAATTCCAGTTTGTTTAGAAATTAATTCTCTTAATTTCCAAATGTCTATTTTCTATGTCACTCGTATTATCATTAAAATATAAATTAGAGTCAGTATGACAAATTGGAAAAAAAAAATCTTTGGAATTGAACCAAGATCCAATTTGAGATCTGTTCAAATGCATGACTTTAATTTCCTCATCTAAAAATAGGGCTAATACCTTAAAATAATAAGACTCTTAAAACATTATTATGAATTTTAGATGAGCTAAATATGTAAGTGGTTGGCATGAAATAGCCTCAGTTCTCCCATCTTCAAAATGTCTTCAAGTTTAAGACCACAATAAGTGCTATATATAATTATCAGGCACTGTTTTGGATTCTTATTTCTCATGTATCATCTTTCAAATAATTTTAGAGTCTAAAAGGTAATAATCATGTCTCTTACTCAATATTTCTATATTATCTAGCCCATAATAGGTTCTAATTAAATATTACTTTTCATTATTAATTTACTAGATGTTATGAATGCCAAATAGCAATTTGAAATAAAAGTATCATTTCTTTACACACATAAACTTATATATGAGATGTTTTTACTAATTCTCTGATAAAAAAAAATGTCAGTCAAGTCAGATATAAATTAAACTTGCTTCCTCTTTTTCTCAAGTTTTTATCTCACTGTTCACATCTTTTAAAAGGGTTAAGTCATTTTTCAGTCCAAATTAGATATCCCCATTGTTAAGTCATGGTTGGGAAATATTAAAATGGGAGAGGCAGATAGCCAAATCCAGGTGTGAGAGAGATTTGAAGAGGTTCTGATCAGAATTTGATTAAGGCCTTTAAATTAGTTTGATAGCACTTGGGAAATCTTCTAAAATCACTTCATATATATTTTTCTCCTTAACTCTCTATCTTTCTAAAGACCATCTCAATATTATATCAGATTATGTATATTAAGGGATCTGTAAAAGCCATGCTAATTTAAGTTGCAAGCACTGTGCATTACAAATGACCCACACTAGTATGTTTGTGTGATTCAACAACTTCCAGAATATTGGGTCAAAAATTGCTCAGTTTAGAAATTAAGTCTTCTCAATGTAGCAACAACCTTTTAGACAGAATGTTTATTACTATTGAAGGACTGCAACAGATATTAAAACTTGAGTCTTTTTCTCAGCTTGCATGTAAACATTTATAAGACATACAGTTGCTGTTGTCTTTTGATGGATAAACAGAAAAATACTCTACCTCCACCCTTGACTTATTATTTATTATTCTTTTATCATATTGGTTCTGTATTTTTTTCTTTGATTAATGCTATGAAAATAAATATTCATTAACTGGTGAAGACAAGGATACATTCTGCACTCTAGTTTGACATTCAAGGTCTTTGGCAATGGGACCCCAAAGCATCTTTATAATCTCATTTATTAAATATTTAATTGGCAGTTACTGCATCTCTATCGGTTGCTACAAGTTGCCTAGAGTCCAGTGGAGAAGACAAATGAGTACTCCAGTGAGGACAATACAATGTCAATGGAAACAGATAGAAGATACAATTGAAAACAGTGTTAAATGATCCCAGAGGAAGGAGCCTAATGGAGGCTAGGGCTTTAGGGAGGCTCAAGGTTAAGATGAAGTGTCAGCCAAACTAAATACTGAAGGATGAATAGGAGATTTTAAAAAATGTGGTAATTGGTATATATTCTACCTAAAGAGATAAAAATGTACAGAGAAAAATATATCAAGCATGCTATTTACTTTGGAAATTGCAATTAATTCAGAAGGTTTGTAACATCAATTACATTATATATAATGGATGTCAAACAATTGGACTGTGTGCCAGATTAGATTCTCCAAAAATACCAAAAGCAATATTTCTGGTCCCATGTGCACTTCCAGAAACTTGCCATTCTCCCATTGAGAAGTAGAATCTATTTCTCACCCCATACACCTGGCAGGGTTTGTGACTGTTTCAGACAATAGAGTGTAGGGGGAGTTATCATAAATGACTTTTGAGCCTAGGTCATAAAAAGACTACAGGTTCTACTTGGCTCCCTCTTTTCTCTTTAATCCTTCTCGCCACAATGTGAGAAAGCCAAACAAATTTGGAAAGTCCATGAATAGTTGTTATGACTGACCACTCCAACTGTGTGAGTGAATCTTCCCAGCCAATAGCCAGCATTGACCAATAGACACATAAGTGAACCTTCCCTCAAATGATTCCAGTCTTCAGCCTTTGAGCTGCCTCATTCACAGTGAGAGGACAGAGATGATCTGTCCTTCTCCAGTTCTACAAAAATTTATACTTTATGAGCAAAATAAATGAGTTTTAAGCCACCAAGTTGTGGGGTGGTTTGTATTATAGCTCTAAATAACTGGCACAGACTGGAAGATTGCTAGGTCCTGAAGAGCTTTGTGATTTTAGGCAATAATTTTAGAGTTTAGCATAAATGTAGTGGGGGTTATTTAAGGGGTTATTTAAGGTAGTGATTTGATCAGATTTTCCTTTTAGCACAATTATTCTAGCAGCAGAATATAGACTGAATTAGAAAAATAATAATACAAGAGTCAAGTAGACTAGTTTAAGAGGAAGGTTTAATAATAAAGGCTAGACATATAAAGGTTTAAAATACCTCAGTAATTGTGAGAATGAAAAACTTGGAATGGAATGAAATATATAATAAACTAGAAATATAAAAAGGACTTGATATCTATTATATATGCTGTAGAACTTGAGATTAATTTCCAATTTCTAATTTGTAAGAAAGGTTGAATGATACAACATTCATGCAGACAAGGAAAACTAAATGAGAAGCATGTTTGTTGGGGAAGGTGTTTACATAGAATAACTTAAACATGCATTTGAGGTACCTAAGTGGATACATTCAAAGAGAAACTGGGTATATAATCTATAAATCAGAGTATACGTTATGGATAAAAATATAGATTTGGGAAACATCAACATAATGGTGGTAACTGAAATCATAGGAGTAGAAGAGATTTCCTTAAGACATTTTAGAAATTAAAAAGGGAAAGGTCCAATATGACCTGCAAAACACCAACACTAAAAATGCAGAGAGGAAGAAAATACATAAAAGAAACTGAGGAGCATCCAAAGAAGAAGTAAGGTGATTATAAGAGAGTGTTATCAAGAAAGCCAGGTACATAGGTTATCTATTGCTTTGTAAAAAAAGAAAAAAAGAAAAAAATTTACCCAAGAACTTAGTCTAAAACAATAATAAGAATTTATCTTACAATCAGAAATTTGGGAGTAGCTTAATTGGTTGGTTTTGGCTTTGGATCGTCTCATGATGTTTGTTGCTGCCAAGACATCTTCTGGCATTGCAGTCATCAGAAATCTTGAATAGGCTAAAGAATCTGCTTCCAACATGGTCACTTACATGCTATCGTCAAGAAAGCCTCAGTTTCTTACCTTGTGGACCTATCCATAAAGGAGAAGCATATAACATTACAACTGAATTTTCCTAGAGTGAGTGATCCAAGAGAGTAGGGAAAAAACTATAATGTCATTTTGACCTAGTCTCAGAAGTCACACATCATTATTTCTATGCAATCCTATTAGTTATACAGTTCAGCTCCATTCAGTGTAGTATAGAACTGTGAAAAGCACAAATATAGAGGGTGAGCCATCTTGGAAGACAGTTGCCACACCAGGAAAGAAGACTGTCTAAAGAAGTGAGTGATTCAGTGTAAAAGCAAAAAAAGAAAGTTATTCTACATGACCACATATTATTTTTTTTATTCCAAATAGCCTGCCCACTTTTCCTGAGTACTTTCTTAAAAAACAAAACAAACAAAAAAAAAACTTTTATTTAGTTTTTATATTTAGTCTATTTCTCTCAACTAAAAAAAAACTATTAGTTTTTATATTTAGTCTATTTGTCTCAACTTAAAAATATATATTATTTAGTTTTTATATTTGGTTTATTTCTCTCTTCTAAAAATTCTTTTACTTTTTTTCTCTTTTCTATCTCTATTCTCCACATTCTTCTTATATTTCCCAGTACAGCTTGTAAACAAATTTCTCCTTGCTATTTAATCTGAGAAGTCACTGTTATCTCTTCTTTCTCTGAGAAACCCTGGCATTTTGCATCTCACTTATCATGTATTTATTCACAAATAGTTATTCAGAATTGGTTATATGTCAAGCACTAATCTAGAAAATAGGGATAATGCAACAATAAACATAAAGTCCTTGTACTCATGGATCTACATTCTACTGAGGCAGAGAAAAATAAATAAATAAATTTATATAACAAAGTAGAAATGTATGCTATGATAACAAAAAAGCAAAGCAAGGTTATGGGAAAGAGTTAGGAGACAATGTGTGACTTCAGGCAAGATTGCCAGGGAAGATGTTTCTGAGGAGTTTAGTTGTGAAAGAAGCCCAAATAAAGTTAAGGAGAAAAAAGCATTTAGAAAAATTAAGAACAACAACAACAACAACAACAAAATCCTAGTGTTGTATTTATGTGTTGCTATCTAAAAAACTCTCTCTAAATTTACAGGATTAACATTTTAAACTGTGTGTGTGTGTGTCCGTGTGTGTGTGTGTGTGTGTGTGTGTGTGTGTGTGTGTGTCTGTGTGTGTTTGTGTTTGTTTTGTTTTGTTTTGTTTTTACTCACAGTTCCATTATTTGGGCAGGGTTTTGTCACAATGGCTTGTCTGTGCTCCACCAGTGTCAGTTCAAACAATTGACTGGGGCTAGAAAATCCACTTTCCACATGGCTCACTGACATGGCTGGCAGACTGGTGCTGGATGTCAGTTGTACCTTTCATCTGGGAGCCTTAGTTCTTTCCTACATAAGCCTATCAATGGAGCTAATTGAGCTTTGGTATAAAATGTTGGCTAGGTTACAAGTTTGAGTATTTAAAGGGATAGGAAAACTCCAGTCTCTTAAAAACTATTTGATAATTTTTAATCTACCACAACTTATTTTTGTTTATTGATATTTATCATTTCTAATCAGAAATAGTAAATTTCTTGAAGCTAGACACTGCCATGTTTTCTTTAATAGAACACAGAAATAAGCTGGAAATAATATAACAAAAATTAGTTTAAATATATTCAAGAGTGTTAAAAGGGTCAAAAGGATATACACCTCAAACATCACTGCATTGATATGAACATTCTTAATAATATCTATTCATATCCTCACATTTCAACTCCAACTTATGAGCAAAAATGAGAGTATATCATCTGAAGATCAATTTATCAATTAAGAAAGGGATATAATTACACACAAGGCATAAGAAGGGACATCAAAACTGAAGGTTGTATTAGAATACATTCAAGGCATCATTTAAAATTAGTTATAATATGACAGGATCTAGAATATAAATTAAATCAGTGTTCAAATGCACCAGCAAGCATCAACTATGTGTCTGGGGATCTTGTGACAGAAAGGGAGACCTGGATTTGCATTGAGGTTGAAGATGGTGAAATGCCAAGGCTAGCAGACCAATAATGCTTTTGTGGAATTTACTTTTATGGAACTTAGAATGATAAGAAATGAAAGTAAGAAAATGCCAGCCAGAGGTAAGGTACAATGAAGTACAGATTATTGGTTAGGCAGAGTGAAAAAAACTGGTAGGTATTAAAACCTGATATAAGGAAAATTTTTACTATGTAAGAAAGACAATGGTTAAGGAAATTTGGGAGTGAGATCAAAGAAGACAAATTTTGAAAGTGTCATTGATTGTCTATAGAATGCCCTATCTAGGTTATGCTAGACAAAGAAAAATACTATAGGTATTTTACAAAGGGAAATTTTAGTTATATAGTTACAAAATATCTCTCCTAAATTTGTCTTTATTTTTATTTTAAGCAAAAGATTCTTGAACCACATGTTTTCTCAAAGTAGCCCTATACTTAGTTTCTTAAACTAAATGACTTTTAAGGCTCTTTATCATTAATTGTGTGATTGTGAGATTTGGGTTCAAGTCCTATCTATTACACTTAACTTGCTTTGAGATATTGGAAGAAGATCCCTTAACTCTTTGGCCTATAATATTTTTATCTGTAAGGTAGAAATTGTAAGAGTCCTATCTCAGGGAGTAGTATTTAGAACCAGTTTAGTAAAAAAAAAAAAGTATGTGACTATTCAAATAATCAACATTGTCTCTAGTTTTTCAGATTTATCTTGCCCAATAAGTCACTTGTATGCTTCTTGGTTGAGGATAAAATTAAATGCTCCAAGTCAGAATTCCCACCTTGGTATTCAATGTTTTCCATAGGTTGACCGAACCCTACTTATGTAACCTCATCTTCTATAGTCTCAAATTAAATGTTCTGCTGTCCCCATGCATCCTGTACATATGTGATGCTGTTTTTGAATCTAAAATGTTAGACCATACAATTTAATTCTTAATTATACACAGTAAAAAATTTAGGATTGTAAAGCCCCATGCAGATTTCTGTTATTATCTCCTCTTATTTACAAATCAACATCTTTTATACCACACTGTCGATTTGTATTTTCTGCTAGGATTGTATGTAAATTCTTTTGAATAAAATAAAGAAGTAAAGAAAATGTAATGAAATGAAACAAAACAAAATAAATACATTATATCACTAATTCCTATTGACCTTATATCTTAGCATCAGTTTGTGACAAAATTATAATGATAATGCTGCAGTTTCAAACATAAGTACCCACTGTATGAAAGCACCTACTGTTTCACCACACCCTCTTCAAATTAATCTCAAATAATATTTGGCTATCTTTTATTTATACTTCAACATGAATGTGAGCTATTGAAATGTGATGTTGGAATGAAAATATTTGCCCCGTTGTAAAGCAGTTTATTTGCAAAGGTAAATAAAGTACATTCTAGGGCTGCACCCTTTCCTGCAAAATGCACAGCCATACTACTCTACCAGCCATGTATTTGGTCTTCCCCCTATATGTGTTCCAAAAGAAGATATTATTTTATTTTAAATGAATCTTATTCCAAGCTATGTACTAAGATTTTCCTCAGCTAGTCTGTGAGAATATGTGTCTGATGAATGTAAGTTTCCTGAGTGGGCAGGTAAAGCAAGAAGGAGAGGGAGACTCATGGGAGTTTTACTCCTGACAAGTGATCTTCCTTCTAAGTACTAAAGAACAAACTAATAAAGCGATAAGTCCTACTAAACTGACCTATAGCTATTATGCTGTCTCAAAGCTACTTCTGCTTGAGGTTTTCATTTCATCAAAGCACATTTACAGGCAAAATCATATGTTGCTTGAGTTTAAAAATAAATTCTCAAGCATGTTAATGTTAAAGAAGAATCAGGGATATGTTTTGTAATAGCTTACTTCCCCCTGTGGACAGGTGACCTCACTGATGTTGGAATTTCCAATTTCAATGACTCCATTTATGAACTATTTTTAATCATGTTTCAATATACTCCTTATGTCTTCCCTCTCTGAGTGCCTGCCATGTTGAAAGACACTCTTAGAAAATAATAATAGTAATACAGTATTAGAGCTAGAAGTGACATTAAATATTATCTGGTCATTTTTTGTTGTTATTTTTAAAAGATGAAAATATTAAAGGTCTAGCAAAGCTACCTGGCCATGCAAAGTCACAAGGACAGATAGAGCAGAGGCGGCACTAGAAACCTGGCCTCCAGGTCAGTGCTCAGGCTTTCAAGACAAACTAGAATCACTTATAGCTTGTCACCTATTCAATTCAGGTTACATGTGCTCCTCTAGTCCACTCTAATGCCAGTTGTATTCTGATCCATCTTTTTCAATATTTAATACTTATAACTATGTGCCAGAGAGTAGAGTCACACCAGTGGACTAACAGGCATGATCCCTGTTCTCAAGATTACTAGGCTTTCATTCTCTATGTCCTCTAAGAATATCAAAAAACAGATTCCTCAGTCACCTGAGACACTCACATTCATGCAGCTACTCCCATTCACCTTGTTCTTTGCCTTCTCCATCACCAGAAGGCCCTCCTATAGCCTCACCTGGCTTAGACACTTACTCAACCTCTCTTTCTGTCATTTATACAAACCTCCCTCGATGGCAGTTGCTGGCAGCTTATTTTGCTCAAGGTATTTCAGTCTGGAAAAAATTAAAAGCATGGAAGAATGCCTTGAGCAATGGTGACTGCTGTTAAGTGCTTTGGCAGTTTGTCAAAATTTAGCCACCTGCCTGGAAGAAGTTTTACTCACCAGTAAATTTCACTCCCTCTATTACGTCACTGCCTCCCTCCTCCAAAATTCTCATAAACAGTGGATCATTTTTGTATTTATTCATTATGCACTTTATGAAAGTCAAAGGTGTTTGACTTGAAAAACCACTATGGCATAAAACCAGACTTTAAAAATCTCCAATTTATTTTCTTTTGGATGACTACTTTCCAGCATTCCTTCAAACTTAGTATCGTTCTTTGCCAGAACACCTGATGGTTATGTAAGGACAAATCCAAGTGCAAACCGACTCATCCTCCTTTCTCATTCTCCTCTGTTTTTCAGTGGAAGCAAAAATATACATACATACATGATACATACATACATACATATATACATAAAATTTAAACAAATCTCAAGATCTATTGAAAACAAATAATCCTTCCTCCTTCTTGCTGTGATTGGAAAACATTTTGAAATATTTAAAAAAACATTAACTTTTATTTGTCTTCCTCACTGTTTCTTTTTTATCCTTACCTTCATTCAACTAGTTCTCTCATTCTATTGTTATCATGCTCAGGGTGAAAGGCTAGAATAGCCTACAGGTATTTATAATTTTTTTTTCTCAAAAGTTTAAATCCTTCAGAACATGTAGAACATTTTCAAAGATCAATTGATAAAAGGTTATGATCTGAAAGAAGAACTAAAAAGAAATGTGAAAAGGGAATCCACTTGCAGCCTTCCCCATAATAGAAAGTTATCCAAAGCTGGTTTAAAAGCAGAGAAAGGAAGTTCTGGAGATCCCAGAGCCATGAGGGTCTGGGTTCTTGAAACCAAGCAGCACTGTGGTTAATGGCAGGATCCCCAAAATGGCATGGCAGCAGAGTATATGGGCTCTGGGCATAGGATTTCCAGGCTTCGTTAAAATTTCCAAGGCCCGACCATGGACCTGAGGTAGCATAGAGCCTGGAGACCTGATCAGGTCATGTACCCAGGAATAATGGATGCCTCTGAGGTGATCTGTATAGGCATAAAATGGAATGTTAGCATCTCTCCAAATCCTCAAGCTATGCATAAGATCCTAGAATTCTATACCACCATAGGGAATTTCCAAGAACAACTCAACTTTATAAAACCTGGTGGAATGGAAAATCGTATTTGGAAATAAAGTTGAGTTCCAGAAAAATAAGAAAAAGGTTATTCCTTACACACCTAAGGTGGTACTCTGAAATTTATCTCTCTATACTACCTTGCTAGATTCTAGAGTCAGTTCAGACTTGTAGGTGCTGAACTGACTGGCAGATATTAAAACAAAAAGGAGGCTGGAGGAAAACAACTTCCCATTAACATGGTCTGTTTTAGCGCAGTGATTGCACAGTATCCTGATCTCAATACTGGTCTCAGCAGCATCCTTCAGCCTCATCCCTTTCAAATAAACTCTCATCACCTCACCACCTATGAAGCCCTGTGATTTTGGACAGTGCCTCAGTTTTCTCAACTATACTTAAGAGGTAATCACCGTACTTGCCTTTTTAGGGTTATTTTGAAGATGAAATGAGTTAATACATGCAAATTACCTAAAACTCCATTTAGCATAGCACATAGTATGTAATCAGTAAATATATTAATTACTTTTTTAATCAGTGTATTAGCCTCTTATTTCTCTCCTTCCCTAGATAGAAATGGCATGGCTGGTCCTGTTTGTTCTTTGAAGTGTAAAATATTCAGCAGAGATTTTTGGCTTTTCTCTAGGGTCTACAATGTGAAAAATGCACTGGAAGAAGAGGAGATAAGTATGAAAGTAGAATGGGAAAGAGCCTTTTCTTCTACTTCTTCCTTGCCTGAACATAGTAGTTAAAAAAAAAGAAATCTTAAAAACTCTTAAAGAAAATATGTAATTCAGGGATGTGCTAAAAGGAAAGAAAAGTTTTGAGATCAATTCTAGGAGACAGCAAGAAGAGAAACTCATTCATTTCTTGTGGTACATAAATAAAAAAATAACTTGCCACCAGGAGCTGACCAGTTCAAGTTACACCCCCAAGTTTTAATACAGACCTGAAACTTCAGTTTCTCAAGTATCACATTCTTGACACCTTTCCACTGCACCTTAGCAACTACTTCTGCCTGTCTACAGATCCAGTCCTGCTGAAGCTATTGGTGCACATGAAAGGGGCAGTAAGGACTTAAAGCTAAGATAACTCTGTCCCACCACTGCAGGCAAAGATTCATTTCTGGAGATGCAAATTTAAATTCTTAATGCATTATCCCATAGAAACATTGCTACGCTTTGTATTTAGTTTCCACAGTGTTTTTAGAATATTACTGTAGTTCGGCTACATTATGACTTAAATAGGCTTTTGTGAGTGGCTTGGGAAATAAAACACTGTGTCTAAAACACATTTCTACAGAAAAAAATGCCTTCCAACTTCAAAAATGAACTTGTAAATCAAACTTCTTTTCAATATATAAAAAGGAAACTATTGGTAATAGCAAGTGTTATACTTTTATTTGAATGTCTCATATTACAAGCTTGAAGTAGAATACTAAAAGGTAGCTTTCTCAGGAATTTTTTTATAACACGCCACCTATACACATTTTCCAACATTTATGCACATGACCAACATGGTATTTTTCACATAGGTGTTCAATTAAATTAATATTGGTTGAAACCAACTTAGTTGATCTGCTAGAGATGGCTTTTCTGAGAAATTGCTCTCTAAATCACCAAAGCAAATTCACTTGTTAACTAATTTGTTTTGTTTGAAGTTTCTTTTACCAAAGGTATTCTTATTTTTAATATCAAATAAAAAAAATTTTTAAAAAGCTGTGTGTTACATTTGCTAGGAACGAGTTGCTTAAAAAAAAGCAAACGGCACGGCAACAGCAAGCCCTGTGCAATGAGTACAGACTGGTGTAAATGACCAGGAGGAATTACCTCTAATGATATTTCATTTCCTGCTCTTTTTTAAAAGGGCAAAACCATCACCAAGGTCGCTTTTAACAAACTTGTTTGTTTTTCCATTCTAAGTGTTTGTCTGCACAATCAAGACCCAACCTCACCTCATTTCCTCGACTCCACAACACTGCTCCTCCTTACCGGTTCCCTCCTCCTCTTTCTTTCATTTTCTCCCCCCACCCCACCCCACCCCAAACCCCTTTGAAAACTCTAATGACTAGAATAAACCAAAATGTCAACATTTGCAATTCTGGAGTTTCGTTTAAGCAATAAAAATAATAATTAAAAGGGTAAAACCTTAGAGAGATTTCTTCATTTTATATGGTTTGCCAGCAATAATACACATTCAAAAAAGCCAGTAAAAGAATTAATTAGAAACAGCCAAAGCTCAACAAACTCTGCAAGTTAATGAAGCAGAGAGGAAAATGTCATCTTTGAGACCCAGAGCTGCATTGGCTTGGATAATATCCACTCCTGCCTTACTCTCCTAACTAAACCTCTTTTAATCTCTCCTCGAGAAATCAATGCTAATGACACGGATTTACCAAGAAATGACAGCAACATAATACCAGGAGAGCTGCTCTTGTTTAATGTAACTTAGTACTGATGGGAACACTCAGAGTTTCATTCTGACAGCAAGTTTTTGTTTAGCATGCTCCTTATGGGTCTCAGAGTGATGGAAGAGCTTCATTTTATTTTATTTTTATTCTTTTCATTGTGAGTTTGTTTTTTATATTGCTCCCTCAATCCCTCTTTCCAAAGCCTTTTTTCTCTAGTCCTAAGATTTCCACCCCTGCCATCTCCATCTACATTCTACAATCCAGTCTTATTTCCTCTATCTTTCTTCAGAATAGTTCTCTTATGGCCATAGGTGGCATTGTAATGTACACAGTCCCCCCCCCCATTCTCATGTACACAAGGTAATTTATATGCATACATCTGCTTATTTGTGTTTCCTTTTAATTTGTCTATCTGTTTGGTTTCTGTGGTCAAAATATACAGGATTTTGCAATATGTCTAGAATACACAATTCACATAAATTTAAGGACTATCATTTTATTATTAAAAACATAAATTTAATGTTCATGCTATATAACAGTGCTGTCCTTAAGTACATCATACTAAGAGGCATTTTCTACAGAATATTATACCTTCAAGGAATTGGAATCATAAAGCACTAGGTTTGTCTATTTGACCACTTACTAGATAAGTGACTTTGGGAAGGAAATTCAATCCTTCTGAAGCCTTATATTCTCTAAGGAGATATAAATATCTATCATGCATTTCTCTGCCCATAAGAAGTAATGAGAAAATCTAAAGTGCTTGGAACATATTTGGTTTTCAATAATCCTGCTTTCTTCCCTGTCCTCTTCTTTAATTCCTTCTTTTGGAGTTACCAAAATATATTGTGCCTCACTTTTGCATGAGTGTCCATCAGTCTTTGAAACATAGCCATTGTGGACACACAGGTCTCTTTTCTTTGGGATAAACATCTCAGTAGAAATGTCAAACTTCCTTCCAATTACAAAGATGTCAGAGACATTTGTCACTATTCCACTTAATTTGAAGCTCCCAAATGAAAATGAGACTTGTATGGATAGATTAATGAGTGTAAGTACAGTGTTTAATTCTATATCCTAAGAATATTATCAGGAAAAAATTAATATCTTATGGGACCTAAAGCAACACAATTGGGGGATTTTCCTTTTAATACAAAAAAATGCTAAACTGGATACAAGGCCAAGGAATGGGTTATAAAACTCAAGCTTCATTTAGTTTCACAGGAAAGAACAAATAATAAGATCCCTCCCCCTCCAACCACACACACACAAGCACGCACGCGCACACACACACACACACCGCATCCTATCAACTGTTCAGGAGCATTCAGTGAACTCCTAAAACTTAGTTACAGTTCAGAGTCCAGTAAGGAAGAAAGAAGAGTCAAAGTTGTCCTTATACATACTGAGATAAAGTTCCTGTCATCTGGTAAAATGAGACCTAGAATTTTCTTAACAGAAATTCAGTTCAATTTTAGAAAAAGAAAGTAGAAAACTACATTTCTAGAACTGAATATGTGAATATATAACTAGAGATTCATGAATGTATAAGTAATTTCAGATATTTATATAAATGCAAAGAGGAAACAAATAGAATACTATTGATGAAAAGTTCTAAAGAAATGGTGGGGTTGGGGAAGTGTGACTTTAGATAGTGGGATCAGGAAGATGAAATGTGAGGTTCTTAAAAGATGAGAAGAGTCAGCTATGTCAAGAGGCCGAGAGACAAAAGGTCCAGCAGAGGGGATAGCTAGTAAAAGATATGGAAGCCTGGAAGAACTGTGGAACATACAAAGAGAAAAAAAAAAATGATATCAGAGAAATTTGGAAAAATTGTGTCTTACTTGTGGATTACATGTTGTTGAGTTGTCTCCAGCTCTTACTGACTCTATGAAGAAGTGATGCCACAATATCTTGTTCTCAACAGCTTTGCTCAGTCCTGGTAGACTTATACTTAAGGCTTCTTTCCTGGAGTCAATCCATCTCATACTTGGTCTTCCTCTTTTCCTGCTGCCTTCTATTTTTCCCATTGGTACTATCTTTTCCAAAGAACCCTGACTTCTCATGATATGCCCAAAGTAGGACAGCTTCAGTTTTGTCACTTTTGATTTCAGTAATGTTTCAGGCTTAGTTTGCTCTAGGACCCACTTGATCATCAATCTGTTTGTCCAGGGTATACATAGAGACCTCCTTTACCACCATGGTTCAAGTGAATCAAGTGTCTCACTTACTTAAAAAAATAACTACAATGTAAGCATCAGAAGGCAAAAATGTTCTTTGTTTATTATCTGCACGCTTTCACTGAATTTTGTTGGAGTGTATATACTGCTTGCCTTTCTATCAGAAATTTAGTTATGTAAAAAAATAGAAGTGGAATTTGAAAAAATGTGTACAATTCTATTCATGGTGAAGATAATGGTCACTTAAAGCCTACAAGCTTTTAAAGTATAAAGTAACTAGTTTTATCAGTAAATACATGCTAATTTAAATAAATGCACTGAAAATTCTTGCAATACCTTTCAATGTTTTTTTCACAGAATTGGAATAGGGATTTGGGGTGGCCTCAGTGTTTCTCAGTTTCTCTCTGACTTTTGGCCTTTTAGTAACACCTCTCTTCATAGGTCATGTAACCTAAAATTCAAACTTTAAATGCCAGATTTCCTTTAAGGTCTTATATGAGGCTGGGTCCCCTTTAAGCTATACTGCATGTATTAACTTCTATCAGCCAGAATGAGGGGTTTGACTTTTCTCTTAGAATATCAAAAAGGGAGCACAGATGAGTCACAAGTCTGGGTGTTGGCTTTACTCTGGAACACAATTTAAAGAGCTTAGAAGGCAGTAGCATAAATATGTTGCAGACACATTTGTTATCTACGAAAGTCTTGTTTCTCTGGTATGATATTATACTGTTGCTAGTTAGCAGTTATCTAGCCAAGGACTACATTTACCAGTCCCCTCACTCCCACTGTCTATTCAGGAGGGGTTGAGTTTCATCAATAAAATGTGAGCATAGATGATATAACTTCTGAAGCAAGTTAAGTGTCAGTATGTTTTGTCTGTCCTAATCCATTGGCAGAAAACATAGGCTCCTTATTTTACTACTTACTGGAGCCTATTGGACAGTTACATAAGAAAGAAATACATGTCTCTTGTGTTAAACTGCTAAAATTTGAGGATTTGTTTTGTATAGCATCTTGCATTCTCAAACTAATAAATGGGATCTTTAAAATTCTTGCTCTATAGCTAACTGAATTCACTAAGTATCATAGTGGAGGTATGAAATTAAATTTCAGAGTTTTAGTTTGTTTTGTCTATGTTTTCTATTCTTAAATGAAAGAGGTGGCAGAAAATCTTTTGGAGATGGTTAAAGGTAGCTCTCCCTGAAAGGTAGGCATAGAATTTATTAGAATGATTTTAGAAGATATTCTCAGAAAATTACCCCAAATTCAAATTTATTTGGGGTAGCCTCCTGGAGAAGGACAAGAAAGTACATACGAATAGAACAGCAATTCAGAAGAAAATCTCACTTTTCTTAGGCCATGAATTGATAAGCAGGAAAAAATAAAAGGTGGCTCTTCTGGGTCTGTGGTGTGGTTACACTGGACCTAAAGTGAATGGAATCTCTAGGGCTTGTTTGTGCCCTAGAAGATATGGAAATAAAAACAAAAACTTTGAAAAGGAAAAATTAGACCAATTACACGAATTTGGAGCTCTTGGTTAAGGTTAGCATGAGTAAGACTATCTTCCCTGCAAAGCCATGGCAGACTGTGAGTGGCCAATTTTTAACAGCAATGCCATGTCACAGCAAGACATTCTGGATGTAATGAACTGATTAGACTCCAGCTCTTTCCCAATTATAAAGGGAAAACTGAACACAGCTCCCCATATTGTTTCCCCCAGGTGTCATTTGATGATCAACAGGAAAACACTGGACTTTCTCCCAATTAAAGTAGTTGAAGAATCAAGCCATCCATATTGTCTCTTTTATAAATAGAAATGTGAAAAGAATCTTTAAGATTATATCTATTTAAAGATTTTTAAACATGCAATATTCCTAATATTTGTATAACTTCTTATAATTTATTTAGGATTGTCACAGACTTTATTTTACTTTACCTTCTTGGCAAATCAATAAGGTAGATATTATCATCTCAATTTTATTGATAAGGAAACTATGGTTATTGAGATAAAGTACCTTGCTCTAGATTACAATAATATTAAGTGGCGAGGCAAAATTCAAATCCAAGATTTTATATAACCTGTAATCATAAATTTGTATCTCAAAACCATGATGTAACCAACTATGTAAAAAATTACTCAAGTCTTTCATTGCTGCCTTATAGCTAGCTGTCTCTGTGGATTATTTTCTCCACAATCTCCTCTGATTTCTAACAAAGAAAAGGCTACAGGTAACCACTCCTCTTTCAGGCTCCATTCATTCCTTTCTAAAACATGGTTAACATCTAACTTCATTGATTTAAAAATTTCAGAGATACCTGATTTAATAAAAAATAAGATCATTGTTTGAATTCTAGATTGATAATTGATTGACATTTTTGTGCCCTTGAATACATTCAAAATAACACCTAAATACTTATGTATAGCTTCTATTGTAATAGATACAGATAAAGTTTATGGAGCTGAGTACAATGGCAGAAAGGACAGAAATAAAAAACAATTTTTTTTCTAAAATCACATAGTTCTTTACACTCATTACTGAAGAAGAAATCAAACACTCACTGGAATTTTGTTCCATTGGATCTTGAATACTTTGCAATATTCTTTAGTGGTTTACTCACTGAACCTTCATTCTGAAATTTTCCTCATGGGGATTACCTGCTATTTCCTTCACAAACTAAATAGCTAAATAGAATGTATTTCCCTATGTGGTATGGGTGACTCAACCTGAATGAGGAAACAGGCACATGTACAGAGAAACTAGATGACAAAGGGCTAATGGAGTTATTTTCTCCTTACTGGGAAAAAAAAAAAAAAAGATTATTCTATATCAGCATTAGAGCATGGTCCCAATGCAGCAATTTCCTAAAATAGTGATCCCTTGAGAAATGATTGTTATAAAACTAATTTACAAAAGCATGAGATAAATATTAAAATAAAAACATTAAAGATTTTAGCCTCCTGCAGGTTCTAAGAAACTTGGAGTAAATATTTACCTTAACTTTTCTGCTATGGAATTATTTTGTGAATCTTACCATGAAGAAGATGATTTTTTTCCAGTTATTCTCAATAGCATTTCTTTCAGGATGACTGCTGCCTTTTCTCTTTCACACTCTAATGTTATATTGGAAATGCTGTAAGTGTGCTCACATACTTTTGTGAATTTGAAAGGGTACTTATGACAAGAAACAAAACACATTCTCTTTCCCTAATGCTTCCACTATTCTTACTTTGGGAATTGATAAATTGTGTGTGTGTGTGTGTGTGTGTGTGTGTGTGTGTGTGTGTGTGTGTGTGTGTGTTGAAGGTTTTTAACATGAGAAAAATAAAAATGTTGAGATTTGTATGATGGGTTGGAAAAAAGTTTCAGTTTAATAAAATGAACTTGTCATCTGAATCTATAGGAAAACAACCCCATCAACTTGCAAAGCAAAAGGTGTAAGTTTCGCAGACAGTTTTGTCTATGTCTCTAAGTTTCCAGATATCCAGGTTTATGGATTTTTTATACTGAATAGATTGTTGTCTTGAAGTTAGGGGCAGCAATGTACTGTCTTTGGATATTTGATAATATTATTTATATATTAATTTCATATATCTGCTCAGAAAAGTTTAGGATTATAGGTCTATTGTGTATTTGTTTATGTGAACAGTATTTCATCTGCCGTGTGTGTGTGTGTGTGTGTGTGTGTGTGTGTGTGTGTGTGTGTGTGTGTGTTTTACCTTCTTATCAGCCTTTATACTTTCTTTCGATACTCTATGGGTCCTCAAGCTGAGTCTCCTATAGAAATGAGTTATTGAGGCAGTTCAAAGAAATGGTTACTTTCTAACCAAACCAAGCATGCAATAACACTGCTTTAATATTTAAGCTAGTCACTTATTAGTATATAATTTATCCAAATATGAATCTCTTACTTTTCTGTAGAAAAAAAAAAACTTCCTTCTGGAGAAGAGTTAACTTTTTTTGTAGTTATCCTTTTGTAGTTATCCACACTCTATCCTTAGTTTCTTATATATAGGCACCTACTGTTAACTGCAATAATTCAACCTAACACAGACAAATTTCTTCATACAGCTCTTCTTACTCTTTGCCTAGTACCCCACTCACATGATCAAGGCAAAACAACATGACTTTTCACTCCACAGCTCCACAAAAATTTCTTTCACAAAATCTTTTGATGGCTTCATTTTTAGTAAATCGAATAGATTTATCTTTATTATGTTCTTTACAGCATTTGACACTATTAACAACTTTTTTCTTCTTGAAAGATTTTTCTCCCTTTAGCATCTATATCTCCAAACTGTTCTTAATTTTTTTCTCTTTTTATCTCTCTGGCTTCTGATTCTCGATTCCTTTTCTTTTTCTTTATCCATCTACTTATGTTTGATGTTATATCACTTAGGGATTTTTTTTTTATTCTAAATCTTTTCCTGGACAACCTCAACTCTACTCCTTTTGAGTCAATCGTTACGTTTGTTATTGTCCAAATATCTCTTCTGACGTCCAATCATATATGTATCTGACTTCCAACTGAATCTATCCACCTGAATATTCTATCACACTCCAAACTCTATTTAGTCTTCATGCAGAGCACTATTATTTGTTTTCATGACCTGTTATGGAATGAATATTTGTGTCTCTCTCCAATTCCGATGTTGAAACCTTCCCTTTATTTACTTTTCTTAATGTGATGGTATTAGGAAGTAACACTTTGGGAGATAATTAGGGTTAGATCAAGGCGTAACTCTCTTAAATGAGATTGGTACCCTTTTAAGTGCCATGAGAAAGCTAGCTCCCCCAATCTGCTCTTTATTATTTGAGAATATAGCGACAAGTTGGAAGTCTACAATCTGGAAAGTGGCCCTCACCAGAACTCAAACATACAGCAACTTGATCTCGAACATCAGAACTGTAAGAAATAATTATCTATGTGAATGAGTCCACAAAGTGAAAACTCAGATTCTATCAAGACAACCCTCTGCCAAAACCTACTACTAGCATAGCACACACTAGCTCTATGAGGATGGGTTTTCAGTTTTCTCTTTGATCTTAGCCCCTCCACCTCACTCAACTCTCCATCCAAACTATCTTGAATGAATTATTACAGACATAACATACTTTCCTCACTTCTAAGCCTTTGAATATTTCACGTCCTTTTCTTTGATCATTCTATCCCTCATAAATACTGTTCTTGACTATTCATCTTAAGACCTAACTTAAATATCACTTCCTCTGGGAAAACTTTTCTCTAGATAAGGGCTCCTGTGTAGGGCTCTCTAATGCTATTAACAAAGTGTATTTACTAAAATTCCTTTACTGAAAAGCAAGTTCTAGAAGGACGGTTTTACTGCTCAGCAGAAAACTTAACATAAAAGAGTCATTGAAACAAATTTGTCCAACTGAATAAGTTCTCAAAAATGCTTTTACGATTCTATTGTATATCTATAAATATCCCTATTGTACAGGTCAGAAAAATCAGGCTTATAGCAGACTAACTCTGGCTTAATACTATATATTTTGTGAGTCTCATTATCATTCTTTATTTCCTAATGCAGTTTGTACCTTAGAAACAAAATTAATACTTCTCATTTGAAATGATAGACTACTCTGAAGCTGCCAGTTTTGCCAATCTTCATAGTAGACTCGATAAAAATGTCTGAGATGTTTTATTACTTTGCCAACAAACATATTTACCATAATTTACAATACCATTCTTAGACCTCCTCTCCACCCCAAAGATTACTGTTTCCAGAAAACTCTCCAAAAGCTATGTTACTACTAGAGGACCACCTGTAGGTTCAGTTTTTCTAGCTGATTCAAATGAGAATAGATGAAATCTTCTTTACAGACTGTTTTCTTCTAAATCATTGAAAGAAAGCTGTCTCTGCAAGCATCTATAGTTTGTTCATGTCACAGGTTTCCAGTTGGAACACTCAGACACTTTCATTTTCTGTGCTTAGATGTAATCAGGGTTATTATTATAGAATGGTTATTAGTAGTGTAGGCACTATTTCAAAGAAACCATTTAGCGAGTACCAAATTTCTCTTGATATCTGTGCTTTCTTTTTTTTCTGTATATTAATCAGTTTAACTTATCACAAAAATTTTAAACTTGAAGAAATTCATATTATGTATTATGTAGTTCTCTTTTCCTCATATTTTTTGCTCATTTTACAAGTAAATGAACTAAAAGCTTCAGAATATGATTAATATAAGATTATTATGCCTGTTAGTACTTGAGTGGAAGTTTAGAACACCCAACACATTAGTAAGACTAGAAGTTTTTATGAGGACATCTATGATACTAAATCCAGGTCTGCTGCCATCTTTCTTGACTTCTGAACAGCATCTGATCAATAGACCATTACTACTTCCTTCTTTTTAAAAGATACTTTTCCCTTAACTTATATTATTTACACTTTCTGATTTTCTCACAATATTCCTGACTATTGCATTTTAGACATTCATATATAAGGTTTTCTGCAACTCTCAACCAGGAAGGTGGCATTCTTCAAGACTCAGTATACTGCCCTTTCTTTTGTCATTTAGGATTCCCCATATCTTATTATTCTTTCAGTGGTTTTTGAACTTGGCAATGAAAACACGGTCCATCCAGTTACACAAAGCAGAAACTGTAAGATTTTTTTCGACTTCTCCATTTTCCTGTTTCCTCATATTTAACATATTGCTAATTAAATTGATTTTAGGTCCTGAAAAACAGATCTAAATAGGTTCTCTTCTTTTTATCTCCATCATCACTACCATATTCCAGGTTACTAAAGTGCATTCTTAGGACTACTGCAATCTCTCAGTTATATTGGTCCACCTGTATTTTAGGCCCCTGGCTATTCATTCCTGGTATAAAAGTCAGAATAATCTTTTGAATGCCAGGTCCCTTAAAATCTACCCAAAAATGCACCCACAAACATATTCATATACCCCAAAAACTTTAAATAAATTTCCGTCATCTTTATATAAATCACAATCCTTCATATGTATTACAAGTCAATTCACAATCTACTCGCAATATTTTTCTCTTGCTTTTCTTACATTTTCTTCATATTTCAGTCCTATATTCTTCTTTTATGTCTTAATTACATATTTTATATTCTTCATTATTCAACTCTGTTTACATGTTCACAGTTCCTGCAACACCTTCCCTTATTCCTATCATCCTTCTATTTGGCAATACAGCTATCATAGTGATTAAAACTTTGTCTGAGATTAGGTAGACAGTATATAAATTTCAGCTTCACTATTTGATATCTGTTCAACTATGGACAAATGATTACCTTTTAGTTTTTCAATCTCCTATTTGAAGTATAAAGATAATAATACTAATCAGTTATCAAGGCCATTATAAAGAGTAAATAGATTAATTCACAGAAATCATAATAGTGCTTGATATCCATAAGTACTCAAAAATATGCATTAGTATCATATTCATCATCATATATCATCATTTTGAGCAGTATTATCTTCATCATCTAGGTTTAAGACTTTCCATTAGAAACCTTTCTTGACCTCTTAACTAAATCAAGCTTTCCTCTTTGTACCTCTGTTTTATAGCTCTTATCACAGTTGATGATGGGAAAGGCATATTTCTCTCTCATTAACCTATATCCTTTATGAAGTCAATAATCATGTCTTAGCACATTTAAGAAATATACCAGTTAATATATATGTATAAATGAATAAAATAAATGTCATATTATGTAAACAAGAATAGTGACATACATCATCAAAGCAATGCTTGAAATAAAAATAGAATAAGTAATGGAAAGAATATTTTTCAGGATCTAGTAAACACATGTTTAATTATAAAAATAATATAAAAAACTTGGAACTTTGTATCAAACCAGAGTACTAGAATGAGAGGATAAACACTAAATCTTGAAATAGAAATACAATAAATAAAAAAATACTACTTTGCAGGGTCTCGTAAACACATGTGGCTCAGTGTAAGAAGTAATACAGGCTAAATACACAGATTTAGAAAATTTTCAGGTATATCCAGAGATGGTAAACATTAATAGGTAAATTAAAGAAAACATAAATATTTAGAAAGACATTTCCATTATAAAATAGTCTCACACTATCACATATCATGCTGGGATGGTCTGACAGTATTTGTCAAAATATTCTCATCACACACCTATCTCAATTTTAAAAATTGCAATATGAAGTCCTAATATACGTTTGTTTGTTTGTTTATACAAGCCTTATTATAAACTATTATATACATTATACAACACATCCCCAAGGGATATGGTGAGATAAAAATATAAACTAACAAGTTTTAATAATTTATTTTCATTTATTCAATGGATTATGTTGCACATTTCCTGGATTTGGTATACCTCACTTTGAAAACTCCTGGCATAACACATGGAACGGACTGGAATGTGCCCCTGACATGATACAGAACTTTTTTTTATTACGATTGCCACGTCTCAGAATTTTTCCTAAGATGTTAATTCCTTCATTTCTTTCTCACCCTTTTTCCCACTTTCTACTTGTCTCTAATGAAAAAAAGTCATTTAAACTTGAGAACTGTGGTACATTTTATTCAATACCAAGAATTTATTAAAAGTATAAAGCCTGTACTTTCTTCAAATTAAGATACTCCTTGTGCTTCATTTCCAGTGATAGGTAATCCCCATCTCAAATCACTTTGCTGGGAACATTGCTATTTGATAAATACATTTGCAGGGAGCAGTTATCTTCAAACTCCACTCTCATCAAGCATTGTCCCACCACAAAATATGATCAAAGATTAAGGACTCTGGGGACTCATGGGCTCTGAACTCATCAGCCTCAAATCTTACTATAAATTATCCAAATGAGGCACTTGGCAAGATTCTTAACTGATTGTGCTATTCGGAACACCTCCATTTCAATTAGAGGTAACCATGATACACGACAGCAGAGAACAAAACTAATAATTTTCACTGATGTCAGGGAAGGTTATAAGACTTCAGGGAATTACAGCAAGTGTTTCAAGAAATGCATGTTCATGGCAGCTTTACTTGTTCCTGTGTCTGCTTCTTGAATGAGAAAATTTATTTTAGTTTTCAGGTTCATATCAAGAAGGGTTTGGAGAATTTTCATATATAAAAGTCAAGCTGGCAGGGAAAATTAGAATGTCAAGGACTAACAAGGTCAATGTTGAACCCCCAAATTTTGAATTCCTCAGGAGACCAGATGTGTATTCAATTTTAACTCTGAGTCTGGGCAAATAATATGTAGGCAGATAAAGCAGCTACTGATAATGTAAAACTCAGACATTAAGAGACGCGGGGGTCACAAATCTCTACTTTTTCTGGTACAGTAGGAATTTTGAAATTGCACTTAATATTATATCATAAAGCCAGTTTTAGCCGGATGTATTTGAGGCAGTATATACCACATCAGCTGACATACTAATTTTCCTAACTTTTAAAATTTCCCTGAGGATTAGCTTCCCTAGATTTTTGAGGTTTCCCAGAACAGAAAACTGATCAATTTCTTTCTAAAAGCAAATTCTGAGATTTGAGGAACTAGACATGCCACATATCAATAAAAAGCAGTTTGATTTGCTGATTCCAGCATAAATATGAAAGTCTCAAAATCCTGTTTTCTTCTCCTAACTGGGCTAACTACCAACTTTCTTACTTGAGCTTCATTTTTCATGACACTAACTTAAAACATTACATTACCTACTCTTCCTTCTAAATAGGAAAATTATAAGAATCCATAGGTTCTTAAAATTAATTTGCTAAACATGTTTGAGTATTTCCTATTGAGAAAAATTTTATTAACCAACATGGACAAATACAAAAGTGAAAAAGACATTCTTCATCATCTCAAAGAGCTTTCATATAGTCTAGCAGTAATGATATTAAAATAAAACAGACAAACAAAAAACTAGCTTCCTGGTTTGGTATGATGGGAAAGGCACTTTGCTTCTATTGTATTCCTCTCAAAGGTTCATAACTCCAGCCTAACCATAAGACAAACCCAAATTGAAGGATATTCTACAAAATATGAGACCAGTTCTCCCCAAATTGGCAAGGTTGTGAAAAACAAAGACTGAGAAATTATCACAGACCAGAGAATACTAAAAACAAACGGTGAAAAAAAATGCAATGTAGTAATATGGATTGGATCCTGAAACAGTTAAAAAATAATAAAAATAATTGTAACATCAACTGAAGTCTGAAGTTTAGAGTAATAAATCAATAATGCCTTCCTAGTTCTGCAAAACATCATGGTAATGTCAAATAGCATTAGAGGAAACTGGGTGAGGGTTACATAGGAACTTTCTGTACCATTTTGGTGACTCTTCCAGAAATCTAAAATTATTCCCAAATATTTTACAGAAAAGTTAAAAACATAAAAATAACTAAAATGTTACTAAGTGTGTCAATTGCCACAGGATACAAATAAAGTTCTGTCAGTGGAAGGGAGGGAAACTGCTGTGTGAATGGAAAACAAATACTTCTGTAGGAGTCTGTAGTATCTATTACAGAAGTTTATCCCATCCCTATGCCACCCCACTCTACAAACTCAAATCACGTCAGTGATCTATTCTGAGTGTCCAGCCTTAGACATAATGGACAGATGTTTTTTTGTGGAATGAAAGAAACAGACTCTGTGTTCCTCTAGCTACCAATGGTTTAGCAAGGTGGTGGCATGAGGATGCTGGGGAGCAGTATAATGTGGGTGTAGACTATATGGAGGTACTTTTTTTCTCTAGAAAAATTTAAAAAATAATAATAAAAACCTGATTAGAAATAACATTTTTTATTATCACCATGCACCAGCAACCTTAAACAATATCAGTGATAAAACGCTTCTGTCTTTTGGGTGGACTATTTTCACCACCACCCTTCTATTCTTGATATTCCACTGCCAGGCAATTATGTCTTTGCCACAAAGAGTCTGACTCCATTTTTTTTTATGTTTGCCTGCTGATAACTATTAAACCTTACCTTTTCCTTTTCCCCTATGCCTCACATTTGAAAAAGTTGATCTGAAAGCCGATGTGCTCCCTTCTTGGGCACAGCTGGTAAAGTTAAACCATGCAATTCTCTGCACATGCATGCAAACTCTCAACCCAGCTACATCCCTTAAATGACATAAAAGCCCCAAACACTCTCTTTTTTTTTTGATCTCTCAATCAATATTCTTATCTTCTTGGGACTCACTATGTTCTCCCCAGAAACACTAATTATGTGAAAAATAAACATTTTCATATTCTCTTGGTGTGCATGTGATGTGTATATATATGAATATGGGTGTGTGGTCATTGGTCCAGACAGCCAAGGCAAATTTTGTGTGGAGGTCTGTTTATATAAATTGGTCACAATAGGCCCACAGTCATGAATGAAAACCCTATTTGAAACATAATTGGAACAGAAATCTCTTAAAAGTACAGATTATAATGTAAAAAACAAAAAAGTTTAAATCTATTACTATTTCCATCAGCCTCCTCTTATTTCATTCAGAGTTTCTTTTCATGAGTGCTTGGGCCCTTCATCTTTATTTTAGTCGGCCTCCCTTCCTCCTTTCTATTAGGTCTCCACAAGGCCCCTGTTTCATCATGCCAGGTCCTTTGTCATTGAACCAGTAAGTTCAAGCTAAAATCTCACCTTCTTCAAGGCAAACAAAATTTTTTTTTTTCTTTCTGGCCCAAACTGATCAATTGTCATAATATAATCTCTTGATTTATTGTTCAAAATCTTAGCTTCCCATTGTGAAGAAATGAAGGTAAAAAATCTAGGAAATTGGCAGAGTGCTACTCTGTGTCACATTTGCAGGATACATACCATTGCAACTGATGATATCTCTCTTAGTTCCACTTGGCTTACAATATCAACCAAAGTTACAAAAGCAGCAGCCAATTCAAGACACTGCCACCTCTTGACCCTGTCTTACTTATTAGGAATTGGAGGAATGATCCATGTTTAGACTAACCAATGTCAGGTTTAGACTAGCCAATGTCAGGCTGTTTTTAGTGGCAGTCATTAGGTTTTCAGAAACTATAAAAATGTCCCACAATATAGGTGCTATATTGTGAAAGAGAGAAGTGAGTAAAGGGAGGTAGGAAATAGTATATCTATTTTAAAATTCAGTTTCAACACTGAATCAGATGATGCAAATAGAAAATGGTAAAAGGATAATTTCTGAAAGGTTAATTCTATCTACTTTGAGTGGTTGACAAAATTTATTTTGTAGACAATGAGGATGCACTGTTTTGGAGTAGAAATATCACCCTTCTGTAGATAAATTCTATCCTCTTGAGGTATAAGTATATTTTTAATGAGTAGATAATGATGGAAGAAGATTCAGAAAATTTTTATGGTAATATATAAAATAACAACAATAGAAATGGAAACAAAGTTTTAGTATAAGTTTTAGTGTAAGAATATTGTAAAGATAGAATAAATAGAACTTGATTACTAATCAAGATGACTTCAGGTTTTAAGCAGGACTAACTATAAGGAAGAAACACAGGGGAAAGGATGGCTTTGGATAGAAGATTATGAATTCAACACTGGAAGTGGGTATTGCTCAGGTCATACATGCAGGACACATATAATTGAGAAAAAAATAACACCTGATAGCAAGTCTTAAAAAAAAAAACACTGGAAATGAAAATTTGATTAGATAATAGATTTCATAGTCTTGTAACACATTAAAAACATTTTACAAATGTGTTATTTTTTTCATCTTTCTCATCTGTATAATGTATAGTGTATATGCTACACAAGAAAAAGATTTGACTTCATAACAATTAAATGGACTAGTAAGTACATTCTAAAAGCATTATATTTTATTTGGTAACTATTAAAAGTTGCGGTTTTGCTTCATATGATGCTCATCACGATGGTTAAAATGCCTTACCCAACTCAGATTGCGTGCCAACAGAACTAGTAGGTTTTGTCCTTTTAGGCTCTGCTCTTCTAGGACTATCACTCATGTTATAATTCTAAAACTATCAGAGGATAGATTTCTGTAAAAGGCAGCTCTTTCTCTTTGCCTATCTTCATCACTAGCCACTGTAGAAATGGGGAAAAGGGGGATTAACCCATAGTTCTTAGAGTTGTGATGTGAGGTCTTTCATGCCACTTTACAGAAGTTCACAACTGATTTGGTCATCAAAACACTCAGGGAATTATATAATCCTTTTATTAGGTAGATAGATCAGTGGATCTGAAGGAAGTCAGTATCTACTAGCAAAGTCAACAAAAAGAAGTGTTAAATTAGACAGTTAGATTAGACAGTCAAAATATATGAACATATATTCTGTGCCCTGAATATAAGGTAATTTATTTTTTGTAAACTACTAAAAACATGTTCTTTAATAGTGAGGATATAAAGAAGGTAATAATGTATTTCACGTTTTCACTTTAATATGAAGAAAAAGTTTAAATTTCCTACCATGTTACTTAGTGGACTATATTACACAATAAATTACTTAATGACACTATTTATACAATTGAGCATGTTAGTTTTATAAGCAATTGAAGGGCAAACACTTAATTTGTGACTCTCTTAAACACCTCTTAGTACTTTTCCCCTAACACCATGGGGAGAGGACATGGTAAGCTTTCATCAAATGTTTGCCAGAGAAAATGGAATTAGTAGTATACCTCCTCTTGTGATTATTACCACTTCAGTGGCAAAAACATTAGATCTGAGAACTTCTTATATTTATACAGTTTATAAGACAAAGAAGTTTCGGGAGAAGGAAAAATAGGTAGCTCTGAAAGTCTGTTCTAAAATTGACCTCATATCAGTGAGATATGTGTCTTATCTATCTTAAGGCATCACAGAATTTAAGACACTTCATCAACTTATTAATAATTCCTTAAGGAAAAGAGAAACACCAACATATAAAGCAAGTCTATCAGTTATAAGACACTGCCTCTTTCAGATTACCTATCTTTCCAAATATCTTTAAACAAAAGTTTTTCATGTTATGTTTGCTCAGCAACCTTGTCTAGGAGGATAATACCAACATGTTACCACTTAGTAACAGTTAAACTTAAGTTTGATTTTTTCAAAGCTCACCTCATGTCTTTTTCTATAAATATTGACCCTATTTGATCCTCTGAAATCTACTGGTTTGTAAAGCAAATTCAGGTTTTGTAACTGATTGTTTTGATCTTGGTAATGAATTTGTGTTAAATTTCACAAATCTAGACTCCAGAGCCTTAAACTTACAGCACAGATGAACAAAAATAAATAAATAAAGGCCTGAGGCAGCCGCAAGGCAAGGGTAGGGATGAAGGAAAGGCATAAGTTGATGGCATGCTTTCCTGAGTCTGGGCCATATTCAAACTCTGCTCTGCTCTGCTCACTGCCACATGCCACTGTGCTTTCCCGGCCCCCGTTCGCACAACTATTGCAAATGGTATCATTTTGCAACTAATTTACTCGCTTAGTTTTGGCCATTAGTCATTCCCAATATCCTCAATCTGCAGGTAATTTTCCACATTATTAGTTACCCACCTGTCTTATTAAACTGGACTTTCTGAAACCCTGTGTGCCTGCATTTTCTGCACCTTTAGATCAAGCAAATAATTGCCCGTACCTGGATGGAAGAATTTAATAGGAAGATTATAGTTGATTCCAAAAGTTAATAACTATAGCATCTGGTTTCCCTTTTTAACATTTAAATGATAAATTCAGTGTTCATGAAGGGAGAGAGAGAAAGAGAGAGAAAGAGAGAATAAGAATGAGTCAGCTCACCAGAGTCTAAAATCTTCTTAATCTTTTGTGGTCAGGTTAAATGTAGATGAGCAGAAGGTAGGTTTTAATCTTTCCACTAATGTACTTCAACTTTAACCCTAAGGGACCCATCTTGATTACATTAAAAGGAAGAAGCTCTTTTCATTGATAGGAAATTTAGCTTCCTGATAAGGAAGATGGCCAAGTCTTCTGTTTTTATGCAGTGTCTCTGATGCTTTTGGTTGCTCTGAATGAAAGACTACAGCTGCTTTGAGAAATCTTCGACTCATTTTCATTCACATCTCCATAAAACCATCTGCACAGGATGTCTTTTTAAATATTGCTGGGTGAAACTCAGAATATTATTTCCTAAATCAGGTCAGAAAAATCCAGCATGAAAAACCCAAACTTTCAGCACTGAGGGCCAGGACTGCAATTTGCAAAGAGTCTAAGGAGAGTGCCTCATTTGCAATTAAATTGACATTCATTTTTATCAAAAAATAAATATGACTGACCACAATATTTGCTTGGAGTTATACATTTGATTTTTTAGTCCGAAAGAAGCTCCATAGTTGCCCGTAATGAAAACAGAAAGCCAATATTTTTCTAAGAATTGTCATACATGTTTTTCTTAAATGCACAATCATTGAACTCTAAGGCTCATAGGCTCTAATCTGGGATGGATAAAATAAAGATGACAATTGCACAAACTTCATATGATGGTACTTTCAAGTCTATTTAATCATCAATTTACATTTCAGAAGTCCTTGATTTTCTGTACCTATTTTCTAGAACTTTTCTTCTTCTTCTAAATAAAAACATACCTTCTCCTGATAGTGAGGAATACTCACCAGGAAGGGGAACTACTTAACAGAGAAGAGCCTATAATGACAGTATGTTTTAGGATTGCAGAATTTAAATAAACATCAGAGATCCTATCCATGGCTCTTGTAAAATGTAGTTATTATTCCCAAGTATTACTTGCTCCTCTGAAATTTTTCATAACATATAATTTCCAATGATGATTTTTTTTCTCATGTTATTAACTTTAATTGTCTCTTTACATGCCTCAACATCTTCCCAAAAGGGCGGAACTTGCTATAGGCAGGAGTCTAGACCAGGGATCTATAAACTACAGACCACATGATAATTCTTGTTGGTCACCTATTTTTGTGAATAAAGTTTTATTGAAATTCAGACACAGTCATTCATTACATATTATCTATGACTGACTTTGTGCTATAAGAGCAAACTTGAATAGGTATTGTTAGAGGCTATTTGGCCCACAAAACCTAAAATATTTATCTCCTGGCTTTTTACAGAAAAAAAAGCTAGGTCTAGGCTGCTTGGTATTCTTGCAATGACTAGTGTAATGTTCTACTCCTAGGCACTCAACATGTTCTGAAAACACATTTTAAGGGTAGCCAGGCCATAACACACTTCCTTTCTCTAAAACACCTCCATGGCCACAGGATATTAAACATTTTATTATGTTAAGGAGGAGTCTCCAATATTTAGGGAATATGGCAAAATTTTAAATCCACTCCTGGCTCAAATTGGAGAGGGGTGGTTTCTCAAAATGTTAGAAGTGCCAGTATCAGTATAACTTTTCAAGCCACTTTCTCTGAGTCGGCTCTTCATGTGAAAAAGGGAAGGAGGGCAAAGGAGAATTATCAAGATGGCTTATAATCTTTCCCTTTGGTTCTAGAAGATATCTGATATTGTCCTTGTAAGCTATTAACACTTCATCAAATTGGTCTCCATACGTGAACATTAAAAAAAAAAAATCAGGTCTTTTATAAGACATCTTTATTTCTTCCAACCCGCACCATGCCATGTCCCTTAAAGCCTGAATGTGTACATACAGGATAGATTTACACATAGCTTAGTTATATAGAGAGCCTAATATATAAATATCTGGCAGCAATTTAATTTTTTGTTTCTTTCCCTGGAAACATTCTAACTTCACTGGAATAGAAAAAGAGAAAGGGAACACATTATTCAGATCCCTTCATCCAAAGTGAGTCTCTAAAAGTGAATGAGGACATTTTTTCAACCAAGTTCACATCATCTGTGTGAACCTTTCTGGAATAAAATTTCAAAAGTGAGATAAGCATAGCCCTTATGGCACTAACTGCCACACCCCAGGAAAAGCAGCTACAATATTTCTAATATCAAAGAAGATGAAGGGAATAAAAATGCTGAATTTTGGTATGTATTTTTTGTTCAGATGATTGTTAGCCTTTATTCTAAACCACAAAACACCAGAGTTTGTTTCCTGCCTCAAAAGAGTATATGGAGAATTCTCTTTTAATTATTAGACTCCAATACAACTAATATAATAACTTAACACATATGATCCAAAGTTGTTGGGCATTTGATTGCCTGGCTGAGTACATGACACAAAAATCATTAGTTACAGGACACTGCTTAGATGTTACTATATTGTGTGGTTTTGTTAATTGATGATATGGGCATATGCTAGAGTTTACAGGTCTAAGCTGTCCCTCCCCATGTTCATAGGTTCATGGTAATAGGTGGGAATCAGGGAAAACCAAATGTCTGCTTGTCTTTTGATGGTGCCTACATACAAGTCTCTCTCTTTAAAATAATGCCACCTTTTTTTTTTATTCTCATTCTTAGAAATCTGTTCTTTTTCCAAATTTTTAAACTGTAGAAACCTGTAGCAAAAAAGCTTCAGACATCCTGCTAGCAGCCAAAACTCAGCAACTGTCAGCCAAAAACTGGGAGGAAAAGAACAGAACTTCAAATGAGAAGGCAGTTGTCTGGAGCTGCTGGGAATCCATTGGCATGAAACCAGATCAACTAAAATCCACAGGTCTGTTTTCTGCATAAACAGGTGAAGACAGGGCTGGGAGAGGTGTGAAAATAGTTCTTCAGCCACACTTTATAATATATGGTTCCCAAGGTGCCCTCCTACATCTGTTCTGAATTTTGGCAGGAAGGCATGCCAGGCACTGACATTCTGCAGTATAACAGGCAGTTTATACAAGAGAAAAAGTAATGTGATCTTGCTTATTTCCTTCTTCAGGGAAAGTTAATGAAATGGAATTCTTTTAAGCTCTTTCATTTCATTTATTTTAAAATGATTTTAATAATAGTTAGAAAAAGTAAATTAATATCATCCACTTCCTATCAGGTGGACATTTTCAGCTAAAAAAAAATGCAAACTTCAAAAATGAAATTCTATTTAAATGTAAGGCTATGGGTTTACATATGCCCTATAATTTATAGTCCTTTGAAAACTATTGTAACTTGATGGAAAATGCTTTCTAGTTTCTTTCATTTACTTCATGCTGACAGAGGAGAAAGAGACAGAGACAGACAGATACAATATCATGTGCTAAAGTTGTGTGAGGGGTTGTACGAAGTGAGCACCATGGGGCCTAAGTTCTCCAGGACTATAGAATTATATATAGTTGCAAGTGGGAGTTCCCACAAAAGTGATTACAGGGAAGATAGCCATCAGAGGAGATGCTAAAATAATGTAGCTGGAAAATAATTTCAAAAAAACAAACAAACAAACAAACATGAACTAAAGCATTAGCAGTAAGGTTGGGGAGGAGAAAAACAATTCAATATTTTTTTTTTTTTTTGTAAAAACAATACATATTAACACATTTTCATTGTAGGAAAAGTAGGTAATAGCTAAAAAAAAGGGAAATTTCTACATTTTACTTCTCGGTGTGTGGTGTGGCAGTGGGTATATATCTTAGAGTCCGTGAATGAAATAGAAATATATGACATAACTTAGAATTAAGTATGCAGATTAATGTAGAGAGTATTAGCAAAGATTTTTTTTATTATGTGACCTGAATTTTAAACACCATCAATAAAATCAGTAGGATTGTCAAGTATTATTTTGTCCTTAGTATTACAAGACCATAATATGTATAATTTCATCTAAAGAGAAATAATAACAGTAACATCAGTGCCAATAATATCTAATACATGTTGAATATGTACTATGTGCCAGGTACTCAGTTAAACATTTTCCTACTTATTCCATTTAATGCTTACATTTAACCCCATGATGTAGATGCTGTTTTGTTCACAATAGATAAGATGAAAAACTTGTGGCTTAAAGTAATTTTTACAAGGATACATGGTTAGAAAGTGGCAAGCCTTAATTGCTATGTGGTTAATACTACTTTAGGGTCTAAATCCTGAACTGTTAAATTCTATGGCCTGGAATTAATATTATTTATATTGTTTCCTTTTCTTTTCTTATTTTTTTAAATATTAATGAATAATTTCTCCCCAAGTACACTGTAAGCTCCTACATTTCAACAACCATATTCTGTATTCATTCTCGTTTATACTTCTACCATGCCTGAGAACAGAGATTTTAAAAAATTGATCTATTATTGGCAAAATTTTGAACATGGGTTGGATACCTATAGAGAATGTAAAAATTTCAACCTTGACATTTTAAGTACTGAATAAATGTTATCACTAGTTAGCATTTTACTCCTATCACCATGCAGCACTTACTTAAATTTTCTGACAAATTCAATCAATAGAAATATTTAGAAAATTTATTTCAAAGTATGAAAGCCAAAGAATTTTGAGAAGGATTTGCTCTCACTGATCACATTCTATATGTAACTTCCTGGACTTTATTTTGTGATGGCCTACATAACCCAAAACTTGTAAAGGACAGAAAAGAAAGCATGATCTCTCTTCTATGAGTCTTTTAGAGCCTCTTATAAATGAGGGCAATGTCCTCTGGGTACCGTGGGGCTTTTGTCCAAAGCAGAGTCAGTGGATAACCCTCCCCCAAATATTCTGAAACTTATGGGAAGACAGTCAGCGGGGTGAGACTACATGAGGTTGAACACCTCATTCTGCTGACAATTGCTTTAGTGATCTTGCTCTCCATATATTCAATGATCATCATACAAGCATTCTTAAATACTGATTCATCATCATCTAATAATTAGATATATGAGGAAAACAAGTGAGTTTCCCAGATCTCTTGAGAAAATATTTATTTTGGCATAATCTCTCTGCTGGTCCCTCATGCTTGGATGCCAATAGATATAGGTGATTCCTTCCCTTTGACTCATTACCCTGAAAATAAAAGTGTCATATCTAAATTCCCCCACAGGTTACTCATGTTGGCGCGTTGACTACTGCACATCTGAAAACACGTCTCGCCATCCAAGAGCCTGTCACCTCCTACCTTGTTGGCAGCTGCTTGAGTTAGGAGCACACTATTTAGTAGTGAGATGCTGATGAATACTATGAGGAACAGTGACAAGCCTAAGTGCTGTTTTACACCCCATTTAACCAAGGGAGACATATCTGTTTATTTTCTTTCAGGGAAAGTACAAGGCTTAGTTTTTGTGACAAGGTCATGAGTCCAGCCCTAGGATTCCTTGTGGAGAAATAACCAAACTTCTCCAGACACTCAATAATAGAATGCCAACTGCGAGTTCTTCAAATAGAGATCCAAGGACACAATTGTGTCTGGCTAAGATGGAACAGACCCAAATAGAAAACAAGCATGAATAGTCCTCTTTTGTCTGCGGGCTCACAGTCTGTCCTGCTGTTAGCCCTACAGTTCTCATTTGGCAGAAAGCCATGCTCTTACTTCATGAGGACCAATATTTTTTTCAAATACAGAGAGGTATACCACTCTGAAGAGAGAAAAAATAATATTCTTTTTCACATTTTGTTTAAATATGGACTTCTTAAGAATTATCTCTTTACAAAGTGCTTAGAATCCCTCACACTGAGGGCTTCGTTATCCAATGGACATTCAAGAAGCTTCAGAGTGAAGTTCTGTATCTATAGAGACTCTGAGATCAAACAGCCTGCCTTTAACTCTGACCTCCAACGCATTCTCATCTGTCACCTTTGGCAAGTCACTTCAATTTTCTGTGCCTTAATTTCCTCGTCTGCGAAGTAGTAAAAATAATAGCACCTACTTCTCAGGTTAGTATGAGAATTAAATAAGGTAGTATTGATGAAGAGCTTAGAACGGTCCCTGAGATATAGTTAGCTTACAAATGTTATTTAATTATTATTATTAATAAACTCATCTATATTATTACTCAATACTTCACAAAAGTATTGTGAGTAAATAAAGTTTCCTAATCTAAAGCAGATGTTACTACTATTTGAAATAAAGAGCAGCTTAGAGTACCACAAAACTGTTCAAAGAGAAAACAATTTAAGTTCCAATTATTTTTTCTGCCACTAACTCTACCTGACCCATTTTTTAGATAATGTGAGACAATATATTCTAAATTTAGGAAGGGATGGAAGACTACCTTAACTAATCAAAATACCGTGTAATCCCCTTATCTGAGAATTTCTCCATTTATCTGCTTACCTCATTGGGTTATCTCAATGTGAATTAATACTTGCTCTAAGACTACTAGTTTAAGCTTTATCAATTATTTATACTAATATATAAATTACTAACTTTTTTTACTATCAAATTTTGATACAGAAGTGAAAAAAAGCTATGTCCTTAATGCTTATATTTAGGGAAGAGATAGGGTCTTCACCAATGAAAGAAAAAGAGTAAGATTGAGAAATTCTCATGTGAAAGAAAATTGCAAAATATAAAAATTTGCATGGAATCAACTTTTCTCTGAAAATACTTAGTGAATGCTTTTCCTAGATATTAAACAGAGTGCACTGCCCTCACAGAGTTAAAGCTGGTTACTGTACTTGAGAGAGATATTTTTATCTTCCTGCTTCACCACAGGATCAGATGATATAATAATACCACATTCAAATGAGAGAATTCTTAAGGGTCCTTTCATCTAAGGATCTGAGGTGCTTCATAAACATTAATTAATTCTCCTAACACCTATGTGAGGAGAAAGTTCTATTTTTTGTACTAGTCAGACATGATTAAAAAAAAAAAAATGCCATCAGCACTTAGACAGAAACCAGGCCTGTGGAACAAGCCCAATCCTTTTGTATCAAGGAAAAAGTTCCCCTAATTGGATCCAAGTTAAGGAAGGTGAGAAAAGGTACAGAGATGTTAAATGAGTCACAGAAAGGAGTCATAGCAAGTCACAAATCCATGGACTCCAAAGAGAGAATGCTGAGCCATCTCAGGGTGCCCTTGGTCAAATGTATCAACCTAGTGGCAGGACTGCAAAGAAACAATGTACTGAATCAAAAAAGAAAGCAAAGAGCATAAAGTTAGAGCCCATTTTAGAGCACATTATGAAATAACTTTTCTGTAACCACCAACAGTCCTTCTGCTTTCTGAATCCTGATTATTGCTGTTGAATATAGCTTAAAAGGTTTTCTCTCTTCTAATTTGTTTTCACAGAAAATAAGAATTTTTTTTTTGAGATTCTCTCTCTCACTCTTTTTTTTTTTCATTTTCTTTTCTTACCAAACTCTACCATTTGGCCTCTCTGTGGTTAATCTTATGAATTAGTAGTGTCCGATAAGTACTTACAACTTTTAGAAATTTTCCTTACACTTTTTATGTATTTTAAGACAATCTCTCTTAAAAGAATGTTCAGTTTTGTAGGAAATATTTATTACTTTCTTGTCAGCTGTGGCAGAGGTGGCCAATGCCTCTATATAAATTTGTGTCTCTTAAGTGAACAAATAGAAAGGTCATGGTTCAGACATTACTAATGATAACTTTGTACTAATTTCTACATTAGCAACTAGGCAAGAGATGGTAAGGGAGAAATAACTCTATTCCAAGAATGAATGGGCAAGCCTAGAAGAAGATAAAAATAAATCTAATATATTTTTATTCAATTTGAAACAAATGAGAGCAAATCTTAGTTTTATACTTTTCATTTACTTTTTTAATGTTTCTTGTTTTCAATCAAGAGACAGTTAAGAGTTTTTAGAAGAGACCAGACTAAGAATAAATACCCCTAAGTTCTGACCCACTCTGTCCATAATAAGTTATGTCCAAGTTTCTCCATTTATTCAATACATTATTTTATATATGTTTTTTATAATTTCAACAAAGGAGCTATATTTTAAAGTAGTTAAGTAAGAATAACTGTTCTATTGATATACATATAAGGCAATATAAGGTGGTATAGCTATGACATAAGCAGTTTTTTTTGTTTTGTTTTGTTTTTTGGTATAAGCAAAGCAAGAAACCTGAGGCCAGGGCCACCACTTTTATAGAAAAAGAATACTAATCTCTAGTGACTATTAGATATAAAATGAATTTCCCAACACAAGTGTCCACACAACTATTTATTTTAATGTTTTCAGCATTAAACAATACAAAACTATGTAAGTATACTCTCAACACTAGATAGGATTGATTAAATCATTTCTTGATCTTTTTTTATTATAATAATCTAGGAATTTCAGTTGTGATTAATTTCATAAAACCCAGCAGTGCTGGGAAAATCCAGTGACATGTCTACCAGTCAGAGATGTCAGAACCAAGAAGAATAAGAACTAAGAACTTCTGGAAAACTAAAAAAAAAAAAAAGCTATATAAACCATGAAGGAAAATATCTTTATTCTTTATGGTTCATCACTAGGAAGTGATAACCTGTCTAGGACACAAGGCAGCCATTGTTTTATTTATGTTCACCCCTAACAAATATGTCAGCTATAGACTAGGGTCATTCATGTATGATCAGCCTATGTCACTTTATATCTATTGCTAAAGAGAAGTAAATGTAATAAGACTCAACATGATGGACAAGTGGATTATTAACTCTAGTTAGATTAAATCTCAAAACAAGAGACAGAGTTTGTGCGCTAGTCAGATTCCATATCAGGAGCAGGACCTTACAAGTTGGTTTAGAATCTAGACTATGATAAAAGCTCTCACTCCTTTGAGGTGTGGTGTGAATTTCTTGTTCTCATTTTAGGTTATGTCACATAACCTTGCCCACTGGCTATTCTTGTGCTTTACCAATATTGACTAATGCCATAAGGGAATTGAGCTAAAGTTCAAACAACTTGCAGATAAATTTCAGCTGTCTCACCTTAATTTATTTGCCCTTTCTACTATCCATCATCTGTGGGCAGGGAGAGAACTCAAGTCACCTGAGGTACTCATGCCTTCATTAATCAACTGTTTGCAGAGTAGGGGCAAGGCAAGGCAGCTGATATCATCAGTTAAAACCACTTGTTTAGTGGAGGAAGAAACATTTTCCAAATAAAAGCAACAGATGGTCTCAACAGACCGAGTGCAGCATGTGTATTATACCCATCTCCGATTTCATACAACCCATTTGAGAATTGATTGAAACAGTTACTTTATAGAAGATTTTGAACCAATGGAGGGGAATAACCAAATACTACATAGATCTGGCCACATCCTTGCCAGGTCCATTTCCTGATTCATTCTTGTTCTGCTTCCACCCTAGCCCCCAACGCACTTGCTCAACCTTCTAAATTCTCCAGGTCTCTCCATATCTGCATTTCACCAAACTGAGAGTCCTTTCCTCTCTTGCCTAAGTTCTGCTTCCTTAACACCAACTCTCCTGGCCCAGTACTGACTCTTTTCACTAGAATGAAGGAAAATCTCACTTGACAACCTCTGACACTATGTTACTTAGAACTAAGTTGTCAGATTTTAAAGTACAACTTGTGAGAAACAGTTCAGCTCAGGCTACACTGTACCCACTCAATAAATTTTTTGTTCATGGGCTTCCCCCTCCATCACGATGTAAAATAATGTATCATCCTCTCTATCCTCATTTCACATTTTCTACAAAAACATTCACAACACATACACACTTACAGGTATAGAGTGATCTAAATCCGAATTGATTAAAAAAAGACATTTTAAAAAAAATATGCTGAAGCATATTTCTACTAAAAAATATACATAAATAGTATGCTTAAGATTTTTTCTGAAGCAAAAGTGAGAGGTCACATCTTTATTACATGTTTTGCATTTGAGTACTGAAAAACCCACGATACACATTTCCAAAAAGGGTATGGCTGGGCCAAATATAAATTTCAGTCTTCAACTTAAGGGCAAGAATTTCTTATACCTTTTAAAACTCAGTAGCTGTTATACATCTTTTAAAAAAATCATGAATAAATTTTATCGTTTATTTAGTGCTAACTATATGTCAAGCATTATGCTAAATGCTTTCTTTAGATGTTTACCATCACAATTGCACTGTAAATTATGGATGATTATATATGTTAATTATATAAAATATATATGTCTCCAAATATACCAGAAATAAGTTATGATGTCAGAATTAGACTCCAACTCCTTTTATAGAAATCCCATGTTCTTTACAAATACATAAATGACCAATACACTTATTTTCCAGATAAAATTAGGAGTCATGCATTGAAGTTCTTAAAATGCAAAGTGAAAGAATTTATTTGTATTGGTTACAATTTTCTTTCATTTTTCAATAATTGGAAAGAATTTTTATCTTTATAATATTTTATCTTTTCACTTAAAAATATGACGTTATTCACTGATTAAAACATTTTACCTTTAAATATATTCAAAGTTGACTATTTAAATTTATCGAGCTTTATTTAATGGCCTGTAATGTAGTCTATCACGTGAGCACCTCAAAAGAATTTATAGTTTGAATTTGTTTGGTAATGTGGTCTACACATGCCAATTTGATAATGAGTTGATGTTGTTTCCTTCTATATTCTTGCTGATTTTTTATAGCTTGTTCTTTCAATTGCTGAGAGACATGTTTTACACATATATGTGTAGATACATATTTGTTTTATATAAATGTAATAAAAAATAAATATACTAAAATATACAAATATACATAAACATATTTTAATATATTTATACATAAATTATATGCAATCATATATATATATATATACATATATATAATTATGGCTTTTTAAATTTTCCTTTTTGGTCCTATCAGTTTTAGTTTCACATATAGTGTATATATGTTGATTGGTATATACATATTTAGAATTTCTATGTTTTCTTCTCTTTCTCTAACAAATTTATTTTTATTCAAGTCTACTTTATCTGATGATAATATAGCCATTTCTGCTTTCCTCTGGTTAATGTTTGCAAAATGAACCTTCTTTCTTTTCTTTTACTTTCAATTTGCATATATTCTGATATTTAAGTGAGTTTCCCATAAATAGTATATAATCAGGTTTTTTTTTCTCCACTCTTGCCAATCTCTGTCTTTTAATTGGTGTACTTAGACCATTTGCATTTAATGTAATTACTAATATGCTATGGTTTAATTTGCCATTTTGTTTAGTTTTGTTTTCTCTTTGTTTTATCTGGTTTTTGTTTCTGTTTTTTTTTTTTTCTGCCTTCCTATGGATAACTCCAACAATGTTTAGAATTTTTAAGTTAAGTTTTTTAATTTACCTATAGTGTTTTGGAATACATCTCTTTGTAGCTTTTTACTGATTGCACTAGGTGTTACATTTTATATATATATATATATATATATATATATATATATATATATAATATATTATATGTATAATATAATATATATATATATAATATATAATTGTGACACTAGTAGACTGTGATAAATTATATATATACATATATATAAATTATCACAGTCTACTAGTGTCACAATATATATACATATATATATATATATATATATATATATATATATATATATATATATATAGTTTATCACGGTCTACTAGTGTCACAATTATACCAGTTCAAGTGAAGTTTAGAAATCTTACCTTCTTTTATATCTCTTTATCCTTCCCTGTTTAAAATAGGATTGTCTGAAATATTCCTTCTATATATATTTGGAACCACATTAGACATTGTAATGTTTTTTGCTTTAGCCATCAAACATAATTTGTAGAACTCAGAAAAAAAGTCAATTTATATACTCACATTTTTTTTACTATGTTTTTTTTTTCTTTTCTTATGTTCCAATGCTGCTGCTTGTATTATTTCCTTTCTCTTTAATTTCTTTAGCCATTCTTTTAGAGATCTGCTGGTGATAAGATTTTTTTATTATCTGAGAATATCTTCATTTTCTCTTCATTCCTGAGAGATATTTTACTTGATATAGGATTCTGAATTGACAGTTATCCCTTGGTATCTGCAGGACATTAGTTACAAGAACTCTGAGTACCAAGGGTTCTCAAGTCCTTTAGTCAGCCTTCTGTACTCATGGGTTTCAAATCCACAGATCTGAGATTGTCTGGATATCTGGATGCAGAACCCTAGGATACAGAGGGCTACTTATTTTTCTAAAAATAAGTATTTTTCTAAAATTATTTTTTTTAACTATTTTGCCACTTCCTTCAGGACTCCTTGGTATCTAATAATAATAATAATAAAAAAATCAAACACAGCGGAATTGTTTTCTCTCCTATTGGTAGAAATACCATTATTTGTTTTCTCTGCTTGCTTTTAAGTCTTTTTTCTTTGTCTTTAGTTTTTAAAAGTTTAATTATAATGTATCTTGGCTTGAATTTCTTTGAGTTTATTTCATTTGGGGTTTGCTTATTTCTTGAATTTTTTGTTTTATGTTTCTTGCCAAATATGAGAAGTTTTCAGATATTATTTTACCACAATTTTTTTTAGCTCTACCTTCTTCTCATCTTCTGAAACTCTGCTATTATGAATGTTGTATCTTTTGTAATAATTCCACAAAGACTAGATCTATTTTTTCAGTTAATTTTTGTCCTTGTTATTCAGATTGAATAATTTCCACTGTTCTATCTTTCAGTTCATTTATTCTCTCATCTCCCCAGCCTCCATTCCCCTGTTGAGCCCATCCATTCAGCTTTTTTCAACGATTACATTTTTGTTTTCAGTTCAATATTTCCACTTGTTTCTTCTGTATATCTTCCATTTCTTTCTGAGGATGTCTATTTTGTTTTTCACTTATTTCAAGCATGTTCATAATTGCTCACTGAAGTATTTCTATCATGACTACTTTAAAATATTTTTCTGATATGCTGACATCGGTCATCTTGATATTGAAATCCACTGATTATATTTTTTTCCCCTTCAGTTTGAGATCATCCTTGTTCTTTGTATAATGAGTGATAATTTTTTGTTGACATCCAGAAATTTTGCTTAATATTCTAAGACACTGGGTTTCATTTAAATCTTTGTTTTAGGTGGGTATCTCTGATACTGCTCTCATAGAGGAATAGGGACACCATCTCATTGCTGACTGGCAGAAGCAGAAGCCCGGGATCCACTCCTCAGTTTATAATTCCTCATTGATGATTAGATTCTGGTTGGGTTCTTTTTTTAATTCATACCTGGCATAACTGTTGATATGTACAACTATTCACCAGATTCTCAAGTGATGACAAAACATTCACCTCCTGTGGTTCTACTGAGATGATAAAGGATCATGGTCTGAATCAATAAATTATGCAAAAAAATACTATTTTCTATCTGCACTAACATCAAGTTGTTTTTACTTAAAACTCTACTTATGAGGCTATATGCTTCCTGGGATGATATATTTTATCTTTCTTTCCCTCACTGCTACCTGTGCTGGTTTTCAAGGAGTTGCATCTTCTGAATAGTAGAAGATGACAACAAGGGGAGAGCAGCACAATGTACACTCAGAAAAGCAAGTACCAGAAATAACATCTGCCAATTTTTCTTTTTGGTACAAATCTTGCCTTTATACACTAGGGACAGAAAGTTTGTGAGACATGAATTTCTCTATATTTTTTTACTGGTGTACATACATACTATTTCAGAAATGTATCATAGGTGGCCCTCAACAATTTTCTTAATCTAGTTTTTCAGTACTTATTCACCATTCTGGGAGTAGGTAGTCTGAAAGTACATGTATTTAAGATGTAATGTACATTTTTAAATTTCTCCCTCTAAGTCTCTTTTTTAGTTTTTGTGTTGTTTTGTTTTATTTAAAGGAAGTTAAGAATAGCTGTACCAGGCACAATTATTCAAATGCCATTTTTAACTTAAATAAATAATTCCTGATTCAACAAAATGTCATGTAATACTGATAAAGAGTAATTTAAATGTCAGCATATTTAGAAGTGATAAGTCTCATTACCAGAGCAAAGGTAGAAGGGACATGTGGAATATCCAATGAAGAGAGTTGTTCAGGAGAACTTTCTAATGTAGAGAATCACCATATTCTCTTTATCAGATTTAATGTGAAAAAGTATACAAAGTAAGGATGCTTTGACATGGGGGATAAGTCCCAGAAAATTAAAAAGGAGTCAGGTTGTTACCTGATAACCTTAGTCATGTATATGACTAATGGCAAAATCCAAGCGAACCTGTAAAATCTTCAATAAAGTATTACAAAAACTAAAACATAAAACATTGTCTTTCTCTTTAATTAAAACAAGGCATATTTGAGAAAATGAATGAAGTTCTGGCTGTTATATACCAAGAAAGTAAGAGTTTAAGAAATTTAACATAAAAGCCAATAAGTGATTAAGAGATATTAGGACAATGTGATATCAAATAAGTTCTTCTTTTTTACTTCGCAAACTTGAATACTAAAAGGAAACATAATCAAATTTTATTAAATGATAAATGATGTTTATAGACTATACAGTTTGGTTTATTATTGCCATAAATAATATATGCATATATATGAATATATATATATATATATATATATATATATATATATACTCTTTTTTTTCCTTTAGAGATGTCACTGAGAAAATAAGTTAATTCTTTTATTCATTCTACAAAAATATATTGTATACTACTGATTAGGTAATGAGGATAAAGTGGTGAACAGAACATTCCTTGACCTTATGGAGCATACAGGAAATATAGATGATATAAATATATAGATAGATAGATAAATAGATAGATAGATAAATAATAGATAGATAGATGATAGATAGATAGATAGATAGATAGATAGATAGATAGATAGATAGATAGACAGACATCAAACAAAATATTATTTCAGGGAGTGAGAATTACTATGAAGAAATTTTAAAAAGCAGATAGAGGAAATGGAGAAACTATTCTAATATGTGGCATAAGGCCTCATTGCGAGGTAGTAGTAAACAAAGACCTGAATGAAATATAGCAAGAATAGGAGGGAGGAGTGGGGAGAGAGAGAGGGAAGAAAGAGAGTACCCAGGGTTAGGGATATTCTTGTTTTGAGGAAAGATAAGAACATTGTGTTTGAAGAGAAATGAAAGAAGGAAAAGGTGATAGAAAATACTAATTATGACTAGGTCATAGTGGCTGCAGTGAGGATTTTACATTTCATTCTAATTGTAATAAAAAGTTATTGAAAGATATTTATAGGGGAATGACATATCTAAAATATTTTGTAAAGGATCACGATGACTGACACATGAAAAAACAAAACAAGACATAACTTAAACCCTGTGAGGGAGAAGACTGATAACAACCAAGGAAACCAAATATTAGGCTAATGTTGAATTCCAAGAAATACTGTTGATATTTTGAACTAGGGTAGTAGAAATAAAGATAAACACATGTGGGTGGAATTAACATAAATCTTGAAGATGTAGCTAAAAGCATTAGTTGATGTTTAAAAGTTCCTTCATGGGAAAAAGAAGTTGAAGATACTTCTAAGCTTTTTGGCCTGCAGACTCAAAAAATAATTCTAAAAATGTTTGAGTCGGTCATGTTATAGCATCATGAACATCTACTAGGTAGAATCAGTAAATACCTGTTCCTTAATTGTAACAGCAAGGGAAAAAAATAACCCAGTCTTTCTATGTAATAACCATCAGTGTACAATTTGCAAGGATGTTAAGGTATATTGAGTGAGTCTCACTTAATACAGTGAATGTTAGATATGTTAGATTACACCAGATATGTTGAATACATGTAATATAATCTAGTTAAAATGCTTTTCTAAGTAAAATTGACACATTATCTTATTTTTAAAAATATATGCCAATGCTCATTTTGCAATGAATTGATGTGTATAGAAAGCAGTAATATTTTGTATTTGGTGATCTGTCTTGATGGTGTTTCTTTTCAAAAAGCCATCTCTAATAGGTATGGACAAGATAGTTATGTATGCTCACATAAATAGACATAACTATATTCATAACGGCATACATGTATAAATACTGGAGTGCCTGTAGCTTATTGTAAATAGACTAACATATTGTGCTAAAGAGGATAAGTTTATTAGTTTGAAAATATTATGTTATTTAACCTCCTTATAAACTTGACTCTGTAGTATACAGATCTCATATTCACCAGACATCACAAAAAGCTGTAATCTAAAAATTAGTACACATTGAGAAGGCATGGATAACCCTGGGCAGGACTATTCCATGAGACTCCTAAAAGGGGACTTCGGATTTCATTGATAGCAAGATTATTCATAGTATTTTAAAAGTCAATGTCTTTTCATTTTAAAAGTCAATGGCTTCTAATTGTGAAATGAAGAAAGGCCATTTGCCAACCCTGGGATCTACCTCTTATTTTCATATTATGTTTTAAATAAGTGTCATTTGATTTTTTTTCTTTAATTGGCTTACAGTATAGTGTTAACTTCTTAGATTGTGTCATGGAAGTGCAAATATTTGTTATTTATATTTTTACAAATGAACTGAATTTGAATTCTCCTAGATGTGAAAAAAAAGTTTTCTAATTAAGACATTAATATTTAATAGCAGAACTATTATGTTTTCTTTACTGACTGATAAGAAAATGTTAGATTTTTTTTATATAATCATTGAACTGGAAAGGATCTTATCGTAGAATCTCACTGCATTTTCTGGTACACATATTTGAAATGCACAGGAAGTGTCTAAATGGATTTTATTACATTTTTTTTCCTTACCAGATGTGAAAACTGAGGCCCTATGAGGTTAATTGATTTGTCTAAGTTTGCATAATAATTCAATGGCCAAGTAAGATTATATAAAATCCAGATCTTTTGAGTTAAACTAAAGTGATCTTTTAAATTTATTGCTTCAAGTTAATAAATAAACAAGCAAATAAATCCCAAGAATTCCTCTCCAACCAACATTTTACATTTGTATCTATTAAAAGAAACAGCAAAAATATAAGCAAGAAGAATAGGTACATATACCTGTGGGAAAGTACTAATTTTAATCAGCTTTTGGAGACATTTAAATAATTATCTTTTCAAAGCAAGGGAATAAATTAACAAATTAGTCATTCCCTTTGAAGTCTATACATCTCTGGCTGATTTTTTTTCCCTAATATTGCTTTATCTGGTTGATCAATACATCTTATATCATACTGAGACATCCCAGAGGTAACAGGCAGTGCCAATGTAATCTGTTAGTAACTACTGGGTAACTACAGTTTTAGCTAGGACCTGTTTGAAGCACTGTAAAAAAAGGAAAGATAATTCAAAGACTTGATTGTGACCTTCAAAAGATTTTCATTCTTGTTGGGTTATAAGATATGACAAAGAGACAATAGCTCAAGAGCAATACAAAGAAAGTACATGTGCAATGACTAGGTTATGGTAAAGGTATATTTAGTGACAAAATATTTCAATAAAAGGGCTGATTCATGAGAGTAGATCTGATTAGATGTGGATTTATGAATGTGAACTCATTTCATTTAGCCTTGAAGTAAGCACAGGTAGGATTTGTACTGAGAGAAAGTGAGAGAGCAATAGTTCATCAGGAGAGAATATACACAGGAAATCATCAGAATGAATATGACATCTACAGGAAACAAAAGTAAATGATACCCGATGATTTTACTTGAGGATACATGTTTGAAAGCAAATGGGTTTTTATATAGACATCATAAGATTACAATAAACCAAAGTTTATTCAAACTTTTTCAATAAAATGAAGTTTTTTTAAAAGAGAAGAGGATATTCTTACAGAAACCAAGAACAAAAACTAGTCATACTGATAAATTCTAAAACTGAAAATTTAAAAGTAAAAACTGCATGTGACATTGATCATGGTTCCAAAGATGATGACAATGATGTTGGTGATGTCATTGATGAGGAATATGATGATGATGATGATGACGATGATAAATATTTACTGAATGTTCTTATTTACTGACTCTATACTGCTATTTATTTAATAAGCATTTTATGTAGTCAAACTTTTATAAAACTCTGAAATGTATAATGTTATTTTTACCATTTTATAGAAAAAAGTAAAATTTGGAAACAAAGTGTCAACTCCATAGTTCAGTCCTTAATTATTATTCTGTTCTTTTGTCACTATTTATATCAACCAACTACCCAAATGGGACCCCATTTCTTTATATTTTATTTCAAAACATCATATAGAAATCTAATGAATTAGAAACTAACCAAGGGTTGAGTGACTTTTAGTGAATTATCTCACCTGAGAAGTGCCAAGTAGCTAAGTCACTCTTTCTTTGTGATGGTCCCTTTCCACTTCCCAAGCAACACTCACTCCCTCTCCATTCCATTTCATCTCTCTTAATTGAAACTTTACCATTAGATGTTGCCTTTTTTTTTCTTTCTGTATTTAGAAATGCTTCCTTTTAGTTAGAAATGCTGCCTTTTAGTTAGAATGTTTAGCCCATAATATTTGATGTAATTATTAATACGGTTGGATTTAAGTCTAGTTTTTTATTTATTTAGTTTGTTGCCTTTTTTTGTTGTTCATTTGTTTCTATTTTCCTGCTTTCATTCAGATTATTTTAATATTTTTTATTATTTTATTTTTATGCAGCTCTGGCATTTTTAGCTGTTTTTATTATTTTTATTAGTGATTGCTTTAGGGATTATAATATATATCCTTAACATTTTCTGAAATATTTGGAGTTAATATTTTACCACTTCATTTAAAATGTAGAAACTTTATTTTAGTTTAGAAACACATAGGTCCATTTAATGCCAATCTGGCATTGTGTATTCTATATATGTCATATGCATTATTTCTATATACAGCACCAGATGATGACTTTTCTTTTAATAGTCATTAATATTTTATAGAAATTAAAATTCTTTTATATATATGTATGTGTATATATATATATATATATATATATATATATATATATATATATTTCATTCATTCCAATTTTTTAATTTCCTTCTGAAGATTCAGTTTTCCCTATGGTACCATCCCCCTTCACCCTAAGGAATATTTTTAGCACTTCTTCTGAGTTGGTCTGTTGCCAGTAAATTGTGTTAGTTTTCTTTAACCCCCAAATACCTTCATTTTGCTTCTATTATTAAAGAATTTTTTCTCTGAATATAGAATTCATAATTAATAACTGTTTTTTTCTTTTAGAACTTTAAAATTAATGTTTCACTGTCTTCCTAGACTCTATAGTTTTCTAATGAGAAATCTATTTCATTTTAATTCTTGTTCCTTGTAGATGATGTTTCCTTCCAAACTAATTTCAAATTTTTACATTTATCATTGATTTTCAAACATTTAACTATGATGTGATTAGACATGTCTTTATTTTTATTTATCCTGTTTGGATTTAATTGGCCTTTTAAATCTATAAATTTATGTTTATAACCAAATTTGAGACATTTTCATCAATCATTCTTCAAATAATTTTTCTGCTGTATTCTACTTTCATTTGTTTCTGCAACTCTGACTTCAACTACATGAGGTATTTTTATATTGTCTTATAGGTCCCTGAGGGTCCCATTCATCTTTTCAGTCTTTTTTTCACTAATTTTCTTCAGATTCAATAGTTTTTAAAATCTAACTTCAGAGTCACTGATTCCTTTCTCTTCTTGTGTTACGTAGTAATTTCATATTTTTTTCTTTTAAAGGTATATTTGATTTCTGGGATTTTTCTATGTTCATTCATTACTTATGTATTTTCTTTATTTCATTTAGCATTTTTGCATAGCTACTTCCTTGTCTGATTATTCTATCATTATCTCACAGTTGGTTTCTGTTGATTTTGCCTTTGAGAATGAGTCATAGTTTTTCAATTCCTTGTATTTTGAATTATTTTAGATTATATTCTAGATATTGTAACTATTGAGTTGTAGAAATTCTGTATTCTCTTCTAATCCTGCTAAACACAGATGATTTTTTAAAAAATTTTCCAAGCAATTAACTGAATTAGCTAAAACAGCAATATCTGCCTCATCTAAAGTAGGCAACTCAAGTACCAGTTCAAGTCTATTATATAAAAAATGCTTTAAATTTGCTTTGCTCATTTATGATACAGAGAATAACCAGTTTTTGAACATAATTTATACACAGATTTTGGGGCTCTGCTTTTCTGCTTCTCTATTTTAAGATATTCTTCCAATCATAATGTTCTGGTAGCTGTGTTGACCTTGGACCTGTCCTCTGTTTCTTTAGATCAGGGGTCTACAAACCCTAGGCCATGGACCAATATCAGTTCATGACCTGTTAGAAACCAGATCACACAGGAGAAGGTGAGTAGCAAGAAAGTTCCATCTGTATTTGCAGCCTCTCCCCAGTGCTAGCATCTTCGCCTCAGCTCCACCTCAGATCTTCAGGATTTAGATTCTCATAGGAGCACCAGTCTCTTTTGCCAAAAAGGTTGGGGACTGCTGCTTTAGACTATAAAGACAACAGGTTTTCTATTAGAGTTTTACTCACACTGAGCCTAGAAAACTCACTTCATTATGTCCTTGTCTTTAAAGTACATATTATCAACAAAATCAGTCTGTTTTTGTTCCTTTTCCAGAACCTCAGGTAATTCTTTTTGTATATTATTCAGAATTTATAATTGTCATCCGTGGTCTGTTAAAAGCTGACACCATCACACTTAAAGCAAAATTATTTCTCTTGTATTTGAATCATGTCTTCTTCTTTTCCAGAGAATTAAGTGCAATTTTTCAGGGTGGAAAAATAGCATAAAATAAAAACTTGCTTAGCAAATATTCTTTGAAATCTAATATTTATCCTCAGAATTTTGGTTTTAAACCTCAATGGATAGAAATTAACTTTCTTGATCATTTATTTTTGTGATGTTCTGTGGTAGCCTGTGTTTCCTACAGTGATGAATAATAACATTTGTTTTAAAAGATGGAGGTACTAGGAAGAAAAACTGTACATGAAAATAAGTTATTGACATTGAAAAACATACCTATTTAAATGTATCAAAATATTTTCACTACAAAATGAATATATAATAAAGTTAGAATTGAGTGATGAGGTCTGGAAATACTGAATGAAACAAAAACTATATGAAAAATCTTCATAAAAATGTGTTGATAAAGGAGGAGAGGAATTTACAAATAATTAAGGATTTGCTTTTAGGTAAAATAAAATTAAGATACACAATGATAGATGTTTTTGGAGACAATCAAAACTTGTAAGAAAAGATCTCTTAGATATTTTCTAACAACAATTTTTATCTTAGAACATTAACGTAAATTTGGCTTACAGGAAGATGGGGTAGAATACTGAAGTATAAAGTCTTTTGCTTATGGACCTTAACAGTGACTAAGATGAAGAAAACACAATGTTTTTACCACCATAATCTTTTTTAGAGGACAAAAATTGGGGGGAAAGTAAAGAAGCAAAAGCAAAAGATTAAATCGTAAGGTAGAAAATAGGATAGTTTATACCCTGTTGACTTAACTTCTGTAACCAGTTACAAATGTTTACTTGAACAGTTGTCTTCATTTCCCTGAATTGTATTTTCCTATCTGAAAAATGATCACGTTAGACCATATACATTAAAAAGAAGAGAAAGAAACTAATATTTATTGAACAACAGTACTCACTATTTCCTGGATACAATTTTTAGAAATATGCCTGGTCATTTCTTTACTTATTTTACCCTTAAAACAAAATTATTTATTAAAAAAGATACTGTCCATGCCATTTTACACAAGAAAATAGTGATACCGACAATCTAAATGATTTGTTAAATTACCAACTAAGGAAAGGAATCCCTGAAGGAGTTCATGTATGTTGACCACAGCTTCCTGAGTTCCTTCTTCCACATGACTTTGTCTTCCTCCATTCTAGGCATAGCCACTTAGAATGAAATCACAATTATTAAGAAAAAATAAAGCTCATATTGGTGAACAGAAAAGATGTGTCTTTTCTGTGGGTTTTGAATCACCTCAACTTAATATAATCTACAATCTCATGTATTTCTAATTCATTAAAATATTAAATAAGGCAGGATTTATCACTGGTAACTTTCCCAAATGTATATTACCATTTGTCATTAGTCTGTCTTTTCTTTCTCAGTCAGTTCTTGGTTGAAATTACTTTTTTTTCCCCAAATCCTGACTAGCTTTATGCTAATTTGCAAGTAAACTTTTATAAAATCCTATATTAAATGATGAATTAAAAATCAAATACATTTCATATAGTTTATCTTTTTCATCAGTTCATTTTGTGACCCTTAATCTGATGGAAATTATGCTTCATATATTCATCTCCCCCTTGCTTATAATTATAATAACATCATTTCTGCCTTCTCCCTCCACACGCTCTCTTTGTTGAATTGCTATATTAAATTGAATAGTGATTTCTTAATTTTTCATTTCTCAGCTTGAAAGTTCTTCTAAGATGATTTCAAAAGAAATTTCTAAAAATTCCCTTTCATTCTAATAGCAGCTGATTTGGAAAATCGAGTCCACTAACTGTATCCAAATAGGTCAGTGGCCTTTCTCGCTTTGAGGTTTCAGTACACAAGAAAAACATTTAAAAATATATGAGATCAAATTTAGCAACTTTCCCACAGACCCATAAATCTTTTAATATCACATTCATTCTTTTGTTTGTTTGTTTTTACTATAAACTAACAATTTTTTAAATATGGTCCATTGTCCTACTTATTTTCTCAATTAAATAATTCTCAATAGGAAAATAAAAATGCTTGTTCTGACATTCAGGCCTGATAAGTGTCTCTGACAATTTCTAAGTTTGAAGCCATTTCATTTTTATTTATTAGAAATATATCCAGAATTCAGAAGTTTCTCCCTTCTCTATCTTTTACGCTGTATTCTATTGCCCATCTGCCCTCAACTCTCGGTTCATTTTCCCTCTTTCAGTCTTCTCTTCCTGGCCTTCAGACAAATGTGCAGACTCATAGGATCTGGATGTGTGAAACTAAATGTGATGGGAGAGATGGGGGGATATCGGGGTCAACAAATTCAGGCTCCAGGTGTTTGGAAAGAGGAATTAGAACAGAAGCCTCTCTCTGGAGAAACGAATGAAAGTATAATCAAAGGAAGACAGGGAATGAGAGAGAGAGAAGAAATGGGAGAAGAGGAGATGGAAAGAAGGATTTATGTTGTTTATTTTTTCATCAGTTTAAGATGCAACCTGATGGGGAATAGAGAGGGATAGAACAACTGATTAGGAAAAAATAACTGAAAGATATTTACCTTTCTTGAGTAATCATAATTTCTCAGTTTGCTTGCTAATTGTTGTCATTTTTGTTTTGAGAAGCTACAAATTCTCAAAATAGTAGAAGCACTTCTATTATTTATATACAGGTGTAAAGTGCATGTAAATTTCAATTCTGATTAAATAAAATAATCAGAAATTTTGTGTATTCGTGCCTTCATGCCTTCTATTAGTGGCATGTTGAAAAGTGAATATGTTGTGTCCCTTTAACTAGTTCTAAGACTTACAAAAATTTCATATTTTAAAGACAATCTCTTTAAATAGAAAAAAAATCAGGTGAAGTAAATATAACAAATTTAAAAATATTTAAAGTAATGCTAAATTAACTGTATATAAATTAAATATACATATATATTTGGAAATACATGTCTAACTCCATGTGATTATATATTTATAATGCTAAAATTTACTCAAAATGAAGTATACAAAATTATTTGATTAAAAATGATTCTATCTACTCAAAGAGCTTAGTAAATTAAAAATTTAACTTCAAACAAAATTCAGAAGCAACTGTGATCTGTTTTCATCCTGTTTGTATGTAATCCCAAATCATCAACATATGAAGCTTTTTCTTTCTTATATTAACTTTCAAATAGAAAAAAGAAATAAAGTTACCTTTCATTTTAGTTATCAGTTTTTCCTCTCTATTTTGATGAATAACATGACAGAAAAATTATTAAGTTTCTCATTTCAAAATGTGACTTCTGTGTTTTTTATTGTCAAAATAAAAGTCACTTTGTGAATCAAAGTTTTTAATCTTTTTTTTTCCCTCTCAACCTCAAAAAATGTTTTGTCAGAAAACTGGTTTTGGTAAATACTTTTTTCTTCCCCCAATGACAGGTAAATCCTTTTAAATGACTCATTACTAATTAGTTCAGAGCAACATTCCAAAAGAATATTTTATTTTTGGAACCTCGTTTTATTGATTTTCTGCTCCAGTAGCGTGACTAATGCACATCACAGTTAAAGCTCCACAAAATGTTTGTAGCAAAACCCCAAACCAGGTGATAATCACCTGTTATTTACCTGGTTTCTTTACAACGTTATCAACCAAATCATTGGGCTCAATTCCTGAAACGGCTTTTGGCTTTTACAAGAATTCCCAATAATACTGGGTATTCCTCTCTGTCAAGATTATTTCTCTTGCAAATTCCTAAATTCAATCTCAAAATGAAATGAGATGCTATGGTTTTAGCTGTTCTTTGCTTTTTTATTTTTGGTTCAGTGATGCCTGAAAGTCAAAATGAAACTGAAGTACAGGCCCTTGGGAGCCCAAATGAGTAATTTAAATGAATATCAATGAATCCAGCAGGCTGAATTTTAGCAGTATAAGCATTGTCAGAACCACAAAGTCTTTAGAACCTACGTAGGATGGCAACTGGTTTTAAAGATCAAGGTGGAGAATAGCAAATTGCTTTTCCTACGACAAGCTGTATCTATAGGATCCTTACACTCTGATTTTATTTCAAGCTTTTCATATGTGGTCATATCTACTGAATAGTTTGGTCAAAAACATTCATTTTCAGAATTGCTGCTTACCTTACCACATGTGAAGAGAACCAACATTTAAATGTACCAGAGAAAAATATTTTGTTATGTTTCTTTATCCATATTTACTCAGTAAGAAAATCAGGATTGAAAAAAAATATATTTATATGTTTTTTATTCAATTTATGTAACATAGAGAATGTTTTCAATACAGAATATGCAGAAATAAAATGAAGTTTATCCAAAATATAATGATTCTGGTAAAATAAAGTGTATACCTGTTGATTTTGCAATTGTAATACTATAAATTTGATGGGAAAAAAATGGTAGTGGAAAGCAGGGTTGATGATGGAACTTATTAGGAAAACTAGTGAAAGCTATGGCTCCTTTCAAGAAAAATGTACATTATAAAAAAAATATTCACCATTTCAGTAGATCCATAGATTCAAGGTTAAAGTGCTGATTTTATAGAGAAAACTTTATTAATACTAGAATTAAGATTATTTATAGTCTACATTCTGCCAATAACTTTTTCTTCAAATTCAATATTTGTTTTACTGACACAAAACAATTTTTTCAAAATTAAATATACATTTGACTAATAAATACACCTCTTTAATCAGTGTTTCAGTATAGGGAAAATAAATCTATAGTATTTTCAGAGAGAAAATTTTATATCCAGCTGAATTACCTTGAATGAGTAAAGGCACTAAAAATACATGTTAAATGTGTAAATGTTTAAATAATCATCACATCCCTCATTAATAAATTTTAAAAATATTACTTGAATATATGGTCTAGGCCATAAGTTTCCAATCTTTTCCAGTAATGACACTTATTGTCTCAGTAATTTTTCAGTAGAATCATAATTGTTTGTAATATTTGCTTTTTATCACAGAATCCCCCCTCAAAAAAAAGTTTTACAAATGTCTATAAAATCTCATGTAGAAAATGTGAACTACCTCAAGCTGACAGTGTTTAATAAATTTTACTATGTTTCCTTCAAAAATGTGAAATAACTAAGGTGTCCCTGTGAGCTAGCTGTGGCACCTTGGGCATGAGAGCACACAGTTTTATAAACAAAGGTTTTTAAGAAATGAGTGCAGAAAAAAATTATGGACTAAAAAACGTAGTTATGTTGTAAACAAGCAAAGAATTATCCCTTATTAATATAGATACCAAATTCAGTTGTGCCATTAAATTTAGGCTTGTTAAGATATATTCTTCAGTATAGAAGTAAAATGTGGGGGAGGAGGATGATTAACAACTTCTTTTCAACCTGATTTTTTTTTTATTTTGTACTTTGTAAATGTGAAAAGAATATTAGATAACTTTTATAAGACAAATAAATATTATTTTTAAAGAACTCCATGTATCCAACATTGCATAAATCAGTGTTTAAACATGAAAAAAAAAAAAAAGAATCCAAGAGTAAATAGACTGATACTTTAAAATGTAATTTTTCCTCTATGGTAAGCTGTGGGTAAAAGGAATATTTTAAAAAATTTATTCTTTCCATATTTCTAAGATTTTAATAATCTGCACATATTCCTTATGTTTCTTTTTAAAAAATAGAACTGAGAAAACATTAATAATACAAATATTTATAATTAACTGGTATTAATAATAAACATTTTCTGGAAAACAATGGTGATTATAAAAGAATCAGAAAAAATTACCTAAAAGTATAAATCAATTTACAGACAAAAACTCCAGCATAGGGAAAGCATTTAATATTATTACATGGTATGTGATATTTTCTTGATTTTGTATGTGAAAACTAACTAATTTGTGCATTTTATAATTTTTCTTAAGGCTTAGAAATGGCTTTGAAAATAAAAAATTACATGCATAAAAGTGTTTTGTTGTACAAAATAATATGTAGATATGAGGTGTTATTTTTTTTTATACAATAACAATTTTAGAAATATGCCATGAGCCTCAGGTGTTAAGATAGCAGAAGTGCACATCCCCCCTGTCATCAGGCAAGGCTTGTTATACCGTGTAGAGACAAAAACTTAAATCAGTCTCTAAGGGGACAATTTTCTTCAAATTTTAAAATTTCAAGGCCTAAATTTTGCCCAAATATATATTCCAAATATCCCTTTGGCCAACAGATACTACATTCTCCTTGTTATGCCTTATGATCTCATTATAATATACGGTTTCTCATCTAAGAATGCTATTAAGATATTCATAGAATTATATAATGAGACAATTATTTTCATCAAACTATTTACAAAAATGTTTGCTTTTAAAATATAGTCAATTAAACTAATGTAAAAGGAGAAATGAGGAAATTCAGAAGGGTCAAATGTTAAGTCTTCAGATTTGCATCTAAGTAAAAGGAATTTGGACATACAAATAAAAATTAAATATTGTTTTGTTTTGTTTTTTGTTTTTTTTTTTGCTCATGTGGCTTAATTTCTTTTACTGTTTTTTCTTTATTTGATGCCATAATGTAAGTAATGTTTTCTATGTAATTTTCTTTTATTTTAGCTTTGACGTTTTTTCCTGTTTCTAATTTCATTTCCATCTGTGGATTATTTTCCACCAATCAGTGCTATACGACATGAATGAGCGTTTCTTAAAATTGGTTTCTACTTTTTTTGAACAACATGGACACATTAGCTGGCAATTAGTCTAAATTCTACTCTCTTCCTCTAGTCCCATTAACTCATCTTCTCTTCATGGAGACATTAATTACCTGTTGGACCAAAATTGAAAGCAAAAGAAATTAAAATAATAACTACAAAAATTGCAGTGAGCAACAATGAAATCATTCATTTATTTTAATACTTGTTAAACATATATAGCTTGTTCAATTATATTTTCTTTATTCTTATAATTATCTTCTATTGATTCAATAGTGATAGTATGAAGTTAATAGTAGTTTATTCCATAAATTAAAAAATAAAATACTATAGTCACATAATTTTCAAATAAAAATGTATTATTTCTAGGTATATTTATCTTTGATTATCTGAAAAAATAATTTCACTAATAATTATTATTTTTATTAATATAGGTGCTGCTTGCTTTAAATATGCTTTGACATTATTATCTTATCAGAACCATAATAGAGTTTGCTCAGCCAATATTATTATTGTAATTCTTCAGAAGAAAATGTAAGGTTAGAAAATTTAAATATCTTCTCAGAAATCTCATGACCTACAGAGAATTCAAGTGTTAGTTGGCCTTTAGCACAGCAGCCAGAATTGGACAAAAAATGAATTAGGCATTTTTTAATTGTTTGTTTACAATCTATTTTCCCATATTGGTTTTTAAGTTCCAAGAAGAAATAAGAAGCATGTGCATTTCATGAATTAATAGCATATAATGACATGTATAGGAAGTGAGTAATAAATATATTTTGAATCGAGCAATAAAAGTTTCTAATTGGTGATCCGAATGTTTATTTTGCCATCCCACCGCACTCTCACCTAAAGAGTAACACATCATACCTACAGACAGTTTATACCCCCCTTTCACTCCAATTTATGAAAATCTGGAGACTACAGGACCATAGTGATAAATTAATACCAGCCACCTTTGTTTCTTTCCATTCTGACATGAGTCACCTTATATCTCATCTTTTATGATTTACTTCTAATTCTGCCTGGGATCAGCTAATGTCAGAGACATATTAGTCAGGGTCTGCAATTGTGCTGATGTCCAAGGGGTGACATTCTGACTGATTCCATCAATGGGAGGAAGACTTACAGGCCACCCACAGCAGCCATGGAAGGATACAGACTGCAGCCTCCACCCCATGCCTACCATAGGAGATCAAAGCAGATTGTAAAACACATCACTGAAGTTCTGGTTTTGCATTTTGCCTATTGCAGTAGATTGAGAAGGTCACAATTATCTCTCTAAATTATATCCCCACCTATAAAATGAAGATAAAAATGTCTATACTTATAATTAGAAGGCTAATCAAAGAATCAAATATTTGTGAGATGAAATGCAACATTATGTACAAATCCAATGTTATTATTTATTATTTGGAATTTTGTCTCTATGTTCATAAGTGAGAAGAGTGTGTAACTCTCTTTCTGTGGGATATGTCTGTTTGTGTTTATATAAAAATACTTTATAGAGTATATATATAATTTTTTAATTAACTTTAAACTATCAGAAATGAATTGATGAGATCTTTGTACTCTTGTCTATGCCCTAAAGTAAATTAAATGGTTTGGAAATTATTTTAGAAAATTAGAACTCATTCTAAATCTTTCTGGGTTTGATGTCATTAAAATGCCAATTATTTAATAAAACTTTTCTACAGCTCTTTTAAAAATCTATTTAGGTTTTTTACCTCTTCTTGAGGCACTTTATATCTTTATTAAAAAATCTATTAGTATAAACTATAATTTATATAAATTCACATTTAATCTTTTGTAATTCAAATGACTTTTTAGATAGATGTATAAATCACACACATATGGATATATCTTTTATATTTGGGATCTACTTATATTGTCTCTTTGAAAATTTAGTTTTATTAATTAAATATACTTTTTTATTTCATTATTCAATTCACTAATTTAAAATTTTGGTGCTAATAGTTTTCTATTATTTTATTTTGGTTAATATAGTTATTCTACTTATAGTGGCTTATGTTGAAGTCTTAACATATTTAATTTCAATCTTTTTTACTTAATAAGAAGTTATAAGGTTACACATTTTCCTCTGATTAAACCTTTAGTGAAATCTCTCAATTTTAATACTTAACAAATGGGTTATTTTGAAGAAAGAAGTGGTTTAAGTAATTTAGTGATTTTATTGTTGCTGTTCATTTCTATCTGTGTAACATCATGGACAGAGACTTTAGACTATCAGTTCCCTAGCTTCAAGAATGTACTGAGATTTTCAATTTGACCAAGTACATGACTGATTTTAAATCTTTCATATTACACAAAGTAATGTGTCCTTATTTATTTGTTGACTATAAAGTAGATGCAGCTAATAGAGTGCATTGGTTCTGCTATTCTATATACACATATTTATGTTCTTACTCCCAATTTTTTTTAATTCTTATAGAAATGAATTAAACTTTTCATTATGATTATGATTCTATCAATATTCTTTACATTTCTAAGATATTTTGCCACCTATATTTTATTGATATTTTGTCTGGGCTATATTATTCAGTGTCTTCATTATAAATATTAAGGTTATTATAACATATATGCATTACTTTCATTTCTAAACTTCTATTGTCTTTACTTCTAAAAAAAAGTCATAATTTCTTTGTTCCATCAAAATTACTTAGTTCATCTTATAGCTAAAATTTGCTTCTTAGAAATCCATTCATTCCAATGTCATCCTTCTTATATAAGCTGATATTTTTCGCATTAGTCCAAAACAACGTTCCAAACCAGGACATTTATCTCCCGTTCTAATACACTCTGCTTCTAGTCTGTATATAACTGTAAATATCCAATACACTGATGAGTTCCATTGCCCACCCTTGCTATCTAACTTGAGTCAAACCTTTGTCTACTTCTCAACCATTTTATTCATCTATTTTTGTCCCATTCTCATGTTAGATATTCCAAACTTCCTCCAATCTTTTTGGTCATAAACCAAATCTTTGAAACATTTAATTTTAGATATCTCAACTTCTAAACTATTTATACCATTTAAAATGAGTTTCCTTATTTTTATTTTGTCCACTTAAAAATCTTAGCATATGTGTTACCTTTGACTCTTTCCATTCCTGCTACTTCAAAGAAGAAATGGCTTTTCTACTTCCACAGTCAACTTCTTTGTGCATTCCTTTTTCCTTTAAAACATTTTCCCCTTATGATTCATTGTAAATCTCTTCATATCAACTTGATATTTGTATCAGTATGCTCAGAATTTATAATCCTAAAATTTGCTTTATTGCATATTACTGTTTTATATCCTACTTTTTCATTGTTTATTTGTACTCGGTATATTTTATCACTTGATTAAAAACTATTTCTAATATACTCATCACTAGGATGTCAAGATTAGACCACTGTTTGTTCTAAATTCCCCAATTAATTAAATTACTCAAATTTACACTTCTTTAAGCAGAGCCTGTCTCATATCTGTACTTTCTACCTTGGCCCATCTTTTGTCTCTAATCCAATAAAATCTTTCCTGGCATTAGCAAAATATATTTTAAAAGAATATTTAATTAAAAGTCATAAAACTGGAAATCAAAATACTCTATGCTTAACACAATTTGTGATTGTGTCCAATTATTTTTTTATGAAACAAAAATACCAATAACTGCAATAACATATGAGGTCTTTGAGAGGAACTTTAAAAGAATAAAATGCTATAGAAATATATTATTATTTTCTAACATGACTACTTTTTTAGTTAATTGTCCACTGTTTTAAAATGTGTGCAGTATGTGGGTCTGTATGCACCTCATCAATAAAACATTTGTAGTGATATCATGTCTTGTGAATTCTTCAGCAATATTCTTTTTATTCTCTCAGCCTGACTTACATGAATGACACATCAGTTTCATAATTTTTTTAGTACACTCTCCCATCTCTTCACATACACACCAACCCAGATTTATCACTATATTTATCAAACTATGTACAATTATCTGTTCATGTATTCATTTTCCATACCAGATTGCAGCTTCCTGAAGACCAAAAACAAAAACCAAAAATAAAATAAAACAACAAAACAAAACATGCTTTTGTTTTATTCATGCTTTTATTTTTATTTATTGTAAGTGCAAAAAGTAAGTGACAAACATATATGTTGACTGACCTTTAACAGATCCATAGCCACTCTTTCAGTATTGTCCACCCCTAAGAGTAAGGGCTATCACTTGGGAAATGAAGCACTTTCTCCATCAACATGGTACTAAGCTTATTATCTCCTTGAATTCTTTCTCCTTGAGCACTATTACTATTTTTGCCTCGTTCTCCTACTGATGATCTGAGCTAAAATAAACAAAACTAGGATTGTTTTTTAATACACTTTTTCAATTTAACACCTAAATAATGGAATTGTTTCTCCCTCAAAAACAAAATGGAAGAGAACATAAACCACAAACAAAAGCAAGGAAAACATTTCCTTGTAGCTCAACAGCCAATGAAATTGTATATGAATGAATAAAACTCTGCTGTAGGGTACATAGATTTTTTTTAATCTTGTTTCCTTTTGTGTATTTTACAAATTGTTCAAGGCCCTGTGTGCCCAGTTTTTGAGAGAGGAAAAAGTTTGAATCCTTTCCAAAGCTTCATATTAGAGTAGGGAGAGCCTACCAGGATATTTCTTCAGCTAAATTTCCTTCATATTTCGCCAACCAGGGGTGCACTTTCCCTGGGCTCTGACAATCCAGTTTGTAAGGCCGCTTGTAGCAGCTGAGGTTCAAAAACAAAGCTATGGGTAGAAAATAACCAAAAGTTTCAAAGACAAAAGCTGCCATCTGAAGTTTTCTAACAATTCTGTAGGAAGTAGTGAGGGAGTAATGCTGAGAATATCCTGCAAATTATACAAAAGAGACTTGAAAGGCTCTAGCATGTCAGTTTTCAAAAGTCCTCCTGAGGCTGAGAGACTGTGAAATTCTCATGTATGTTGATTTATGCAGTGATTTGCTTTGACCCCAGGGAAAGCTGCTTTATGGTTTGGACATCTATGCCTACCCACCTTCCCACCTATCTGCGGGAATCACCAAACAAATGTGCAGAGGAAAAATGAATGAAGAAAAAAGGAAAGCAATCATAAAAATAATAACTACCCAATTCAAAAGTTAAAATATATTTTTCTTTGTCTCTGAACCTTCCATGCACAGCGGGCTATATATTCTATCATAAACTTTGTTCAAAGCTAAATATTTTTCTATGTGTGTGTAAACAATTAGATCTTAAAAAAAAAAAAAAGACATGGACAAAATAAATGTTTTAGTAGACATTAAGAAGGGTACTTTACCTGGACAATATCCCCCTATCCTCTTGGCCTAGATAAATCCTAACCAGTTTTCAAGCCCTGTCTAATTTACCTATTTTGTAGAATATTTCCTGAGCACTGCAGTTCAATTTGGCCATCTTCAAAGTCCCTATATAGACTATTGTCTGAGACATATTTTGAAAATTAATCAAATTATGACTAGTTGACATTAACTGAACTTGTCTGCTATTTAAAAATTTTGACTGTGACTTACAGTGATAATTCATTTTATAACTTCTTAGCCATAGGACTTAAATTTCTATGAAAGGGTCTGACTCCATTTTTTGGTCTTTGATTGCCAGCAGTTTATAAGCCTCACTTTTCTCTCTTCCTCATTCTACCCTACATCTGGGCACACTGATAAGAATGGCTAGGTGCTCCCTCCCTTTGTGCCAGCAGAAAATTCAAATCATGTAAACTACTGCTCACACTGGGAACCTTCACTCAGGCCCGCCCCCTCCCTCCCCCCGGCAACCATAATAAAATAATAAAAGCTCCAAACTAGTCTTATTCCTTGCTCACTCAAGCCGTTTTATACCAGCCTGGGGAGGCCTGTTCTTGTTTGCTCAGGAAGCCTCATTTAAGTTATAAACTTTTTCTAATCTCTTAGTAGTAAGTGTTTGAAGACATCAGTCTTGATATCTGAAAAAAAAATATTGTGTTTTTTATCCTCTCTATGCAGAGTGATTACAATGCCTTCTCTGGTATCTAGTGTGAGGGCTATGCCTACAGAGTGCTCAATATTACCTTTAAATCCCTGACTGAATGACTTTCATCCCCTTCATTTTTCTTTAGCAAGCTGGAACTCAAATTATGGGGAGAGTATTAGCCAGATATTTATTCCATGCCTCAGGTAACCCAGCTGCTACATGGATAACCAAAACAGCCTTTTGATCTTCTATTTGAAATGGATCATATAATGAATGGTAAAAATTAGGGGAATATAATTAAAATATGGGCTTCTCAGTATGATTCTGACTTCAGTGCCTATGCCATGGACCAGTGTCTTCAGGTATCAGTACATACTCAACACATCCTGATGCTCTTTGATCACCTCATCAGACACTCCCACTTTGAACTAACATTTGGCATCTGAATCTTTCAGTCAGCATTCCCAGAAGCCATCGACAATCAGTTGAAGAGCCACGAGATAGAAAATGTTTTTGCCATCCTGGGCATAGTCTCAATTTTGATTGTAATAAAAATAACTTTGTATATAAGAGTGAAGACACATGGGATGGGGGTTAAGACTGCTGCTTGTCCACTGCAAAAGTGTATCTATCAACAGTCAGAGTTTATACTTTTTTGTCACTTAAAAATACTTTATACTTGTTTTATTTGTTAAATTTATAATGTATCTCTTTTGAAAATAATTTTATTATTTTTGGGTCTTCACCAACAACTTCATGACTTTGACAAGTCAATTGAACTCAACATACATGGCTACTGAGAATGACAGAAGTCATGACTTGCCTAAGATCAAATAGGTCTTTGGTCCTTAAGCTTTCCATTACATAGAGCTGCATTCTCAGCACTAATGTCAAGATAGAAAGTAAGGTATAAGATATACACAAGATGTATGATATGTAAATGATATGAAAAAAATAAGTCATAGAGTTACTTATGTTCTGTTCATAAGGTGTTCATGTCATCCAGACACTGTTGATGTGAGTACCTTCATTACATAACTCAGTGCTTAGCATAAGTTTTAGTAAGTCTCTGTTGAACAGAATGAGGATGTCTTGTGGAAAACAAAAATAAACCCTATACAAAGACTTATATTGGAGACAAGTTTCTTCCTGTAAAGAAGTGTGTGTGTGTGTGTGTGTGTGTGTGTGTGTGTGTGTGTGTGTGTGTTTCTTTTTCAGGAGCTGCAGAATTAAAAGAGGGAAGAATGAAGAGAAGGAGAGGGAGAACAAGCAAGAGGAAGGAAGGAAGAGAGAGAAAAAAAGAAGAAGAGGGAATGGGAAAGTTCATAGTGGTTTTTTTTTGCCTAATATCTATACAAACCTCTTCCTCTCAGTTACCTATATGAGAGAGATTCACGCAATAACTGAAGTAATCCTAAAGCAAATAAAACAAAAAATAAGCAACAAACAAAACACGCAGATATTTTTGATCCAGGTCACTTAATAACTTAATATAAATAGATTTCACAATAAGCAATGAAAGTTGACATGCTATTTATTTCTGGGATAGGAAGTTTATCTGACTGGTAAATTTGTTGACAGGGCTATGCAATCATTTTAGATTAGATAAATCAACTCGAATGATTGGCAATATTTTCTGGTAATGTGTTAAACCAAATTCTGCATAAATATTACCCTTAGATTTATATCAGCTCTTTGGGGACACAAATAGAAAAGCAGATATCAACTCTCTCTTAGCAATTGCTCTGATAACCAACCATCTTTTCCTCCTTTATACTCAGCTCATCTGGCCACCGTCCACTGCCCCCAGCTAGAAACCGTTTTCTCTGCTCCATGTAAGCGCTGGACTGGTTCATACTTTAGAGCAGTTGGTTAATGATAATGATAATGATTTAGATTCCAGTGGGCAGTAAATATAAAATATTTGATCGTTAAGTGGCTTCATCTATGTAGAAGATTGTTTATTAACTGTGTAGGGAGGGAAGGCGATTTAAGCACGCTAAAAATGTATAAGCAAAGAAAATGAGAACATAAAATGATAAGGCAATGTACTTTATTCCCAGAATATAAACAGTGGAGGGTGGGAGGAACAAGAATAAAAAAACTTGATATCTTGAAAGAAAAATTACATGTATGATATAAATATAATAAAGCCAATACATTTCAAAATATTACAAGAACTTTATCACAGACCTATTTTGGGGTTAATGTTTTGACAATAATAAAGGCAGGAATGTTGACTCTACTAGTTATAATCATTAAATTATGACTTCTTTATTTATAATAAGAAGTATATATTTTTAAAACTACAATTATTCAAACATGTGTTTTGTTGTCTTAACCATAGAAAGGTTATATTTGCAGAAGACATTCGATCAAGTGATAAGTCAAACATGGCTGATTTTTAAAAAAATCAAAAAATAAAAACTAACTACACAAACCAAATTTTTGATCTTGATAACCACATCTAAAATGTTGAAATATAAAGTTAGAAAAAGCACATTTTTACTTTTTCTGTATTTGGCTTTTCTTCCTAATGTAACTCTAATATCCCTTAGCACATTGTTGTGTTTCACACATGCAATATCTCCCAAGCCGGTCTCTGTGCCCTACATGAAGGACATGCTCAGTAAATGTCTGTAGGTGACAATGCTGTCAGATATGACTCTTTAGGATTACATTTACTAATATTTTTAGGACTGCAAGGATTTCAGTCATCATTAATTTAAAAGATGTAACAGCTTTAGAGAAAACTCTTCTGTAGCTAAAGGAACCAGCTTTTTTTACTCAGAATATAACGTCATGACCTAGTGATATTGCTATATATTTTCAGAGAAAAGTTTTAAAACTATCTTTGCTAGTTCAGAATCCCAAAGTAAAGACTCAGAGAAACATTTCATATTAAGTCCCTATCTTCCAGACCTTACTCAGAACCCATCAACTAGAGATATTCAAGGGCATTTGAATCTGTCTAAACTACTAGTTTTCAAAATACAGTGCTTTTCAGAAGTGCAGATAACTGATCCCACTGCCAGAGATTAAAGGAATCTGCCCTAGATGAGTTGAATGCAATTTGCACTGAAATAAATAGCCCCTTTAAATCAACTGGGCAATTAAGAAGCAAGCTACTGTTCACTCTAAAATTCTGATTTCACTGGCATGGGGAGCCACCATTCTATCATATTTTTAAAAGTCTGTGAGTGTTTGTAAAGCTTAGTGAGGATTGAGAATATTTTGAGTCCTCCTTGAATGTCCATACCCACCTTCTGAGAGCCAGCACAATCTTTCGGAAAAAATTTAATTATCTAAAACAGCAAAATCTATCTCTGTGGAGTCAACACCCTTAATTGGGTATGTACTTAAATAATGAAAGACAACTTCCTGGAGAGGAGCTGTTGAGGTATAACATTCCCCCATGAGAAAGCAGCCCAGAGAAACCAGTCTCTGATGATACAATGAAAGGCCTGAGGAACAACTGTGACTATTGACTTTGATCTAATCACAGCTCTACCCTCTCTGGCCACCACTAAATGAACTAAGTCCTGCTAACCACACCCCTGACCCCCCCACATTCTGTGGTCTCTGTCTTCAGGAACTCATCTTTGCATGACTCCAGAAGTGACATTAAATTACATAGCATGAGAGGTTCTGCTCAGGAAGTCATCTTTTTTTTTTTTTTCCTACCTCCTGTAACAGTCCCCTCAAGCTTTTATTTTCTAATTCTGAAATCCTTAGCAGGTCTCTTATAGGCTACTGTGTCCATCTTGTCTGAGGTCAGGGCCTGGGTCCACCAGGGACGCGAAAGCTACTCACTCTCTTCCTCTAACTCTATTTGGCTTACCATAAATCAGGTCATCACTCCTTCACACCTGAATCACTGCTAGAGAATCCCAACCTTGCCCCTTTGACTTCAATTTGTCTTCCAATCTACTCCTTTCTCATTAGTCAAACTTATTAAAATGCCACCCTTTGTTATATCTGTAGCTTTCTCAAAATTTACCTAGGCTCAATACTCCTATATATGATAAAGTTACACTCTTATTTTAGCCTGAGAGTTAACACTGCTTTCACTGAGCCACATTCCAATCTTTCAGGAAGGACTTCCCTGAAATAAATGTGTGCTCCCCCCACCAAAAAAACCTTATTCTCCCTGTCCCTCAGAAACACTGACATTCATCTTTCCTTGCTCATATACCCCTTCTTGAAGCCCATTCTTTCTCTTGTACCTGATAGAATATTACTAACCCTTCAAGAGTCTGCTCATGGTCCACCTGTTTCATAACACCTTTTTAAGTTCCACAACTCTTGTTTTCTCAGCATTCATTTGACTTATAATACTATATTCTGTGCTCAGCTTTCTGGAGGTGGCCTCAGCAATTCTCCTGATCCAGTATTTGTTTGTACCAGTACACAATAAGGAAGTAGTTTCTAACATACTAATTGATGGAGCCTACATAAAAATGAAGCCAAAAAAGTTACCAAGAAAACTGTAGGTAAAGTTAAAGAAAAATGTATGGCCTTATGATAATATATTTTTATCTGTCATTGTTCAAGCTCCAAATGATGATTCTAGGACGTGCCTTTTTCAAAACAAACATGAGTTGACCTCATGCAATTACTTATCACTCCTCTCTCTGTGCTGACAATGAATCCAGTGAAAGGTCTGATTTCAAACACATGAAAAGTGATTTGAAATGTCACTTGTTCACATCTGAGAACATGCTGCCTTCTTTGTCCCCTACCAGTGTAATCAACTGTAATTTTAAATCAATACCTTGCCTCACCATAGATTGCTTTGTACATTCAGTCTGCCTCTTGTTCTTTTTCTGCCTCATTACTTATCTCCTTCACCTACTGATATTAGTTGCTTCAGATACTAATGAAATTATCCTGGCAGTGTGAAGTAGATTCAGCTCCTTGACAGTCACATCTGAGTTTTTCAGCATGTTACAGAAAACATTTGTTTTCTGGCTATTTGTTCTAGACTTTCAAGTACATTATTAAACTTAGTTAGAAATGAGAACTTATCTTCACACTGAACTGGGGATGCTAAAAAATTTAAAGATTTAATTTTTTAATTAAAAAAAATTGATCCCCAAGGAGTCATTTCAGGGCAAAAGAGTGTCTAACTCAACCAATTTAGGATGTACTGAGGCTAAGTTGAAAAAAGGACTGTCTTTTGCTAAATTGATTTTATGCTCCTGCATTATTTATTATTCTCTAAATATGTGTGGATGTATTGTCTCTATTTCCCTGAGAAAGTTCTTATTCATTTCTGACATTTTACTGTGGCCTTGGAGTAAGGTGGCATTTTCTTAACACTGACTTTGTCTTTCCTGTGCTAAGCTCTCTTTTCTACCTCTTGATCAGTATCAGCTAGTCTTTTCCCCTTCATAAGCTTTCTCTGATTACTCCATCTTTCATTCATTTTTCTCTTATCAGAACTTCTGTAGCTTTTATGGGTCATGTCTGAATCCCAAGGTTTAACTTTTGATCATGCTGCCTTATCTTGTTCTCTCACTGTCATATACTTATGTTTAGTTTTTTCCATCCGAACTATACTTTGCTTATCTAATTATCAGTCACAATTCTATCATATTAATACCTGTTGTTTCTGTGTATCTGTTCACAGCCCTTAAAATTATTATAATAAATTTGCATTATTATGCTGTATCTTTGTCTCATGTCCATCAATACATGAGAAGCTCTTTAGAAACCATAAATTGTTCCTCCTTAAATATCTCCTCAATCCTACATATTTTTCTCTCTCTCTAATTGCACATATGAAAAGAAAACATAACATTAGACAATTGTGTTTGAGAATTTTTTCTAACAGAATGTAAATCCATTGAAATATTTTTTATTGCTTATCTAACTCAGTTATAAATTAATCTGTTGTTTGGGAAAAAATGTATTAAGCACTTAATATACGTCTACAACTGTGGGCTAGGCTGAAATATATACCTCATCTCTACCCTCAATGAGCTTACAAAATAGTGTTAGAAAAACTAGATTCTCACATGTGAAACAATTAGAACACACCACAATACATAATAAGAACAAATACCACATGCCTGGTGATAAATTATAGGTTTGCAAATACAATGTATGATCTTAGTTTTATAACTGCCTTTATATATTATCATGTTACCTGTGCAACATTAATACATTTCTCTGACCTTATTTCAGTAATGCTATATAGGTATTTATGTGAAAAACTTAATATTTAAATCCTTAATAAAATGCAGTCGACAAATATAAAATGTTGTTGGTATCAAACTATTTGCAGACTGGTAAATCCACTGTGGCAGTCCCATTTTCCGCACATCTACATTTTGAATTTTGATATCTATCCTTGTATCTCCTAAGATCAGGAAGTAAGTGGCAAGACCTTTTCCCTATTTCTGAAATAAAGTCATCCACAATTAAAATGGTTTACTGGAAACAGATGGACTTCCCACAGAGATTAACCCAATTATCTTTGGTTTAAGAGCCAGAAAAAGCCATAAGATCATTATTGTACAAGATAAGAATTTTATTGTGATGCCAATCTCATTACATGAGTGAATGGAGGTGTTTAGTGACAGTATTTCTGCATAAATATTCTTAATAGATTTAGTTTTTCAAATTCTTGGCTGCTCATTATTTTCAAATGAAAGAGCTTGACAGATGAATGGTGCTGGGCACTACAGAAAGCCAGAGTCTGTACTACACGTAGCTTCCTCCATAAAACAAGGGAACTACTTTCAGCAGAAAAGGTTTCACATTTACACACACTTGTAAAAACTTTCAAATTTGTGTTACCTACATTAAATTTAGGAACAAATCTTATGGAGTTTAAATATTTTACAAAAATAAATTATTTTTTCCCAAAAGCACAATGTGTTAATAGGCCAATACCATAACTATTTGAAGCTTTGAGGTGTACCCGATTTTTCAAAAATAAATTCCCCTAAAGAAGTTAGAATTTTTCCTTCCATTTCTTTTTTTTTTTTTTTTTTGTAGGGTGGTAGGGTGGGGCTACCAGTTGTTAAGAATAAAGGGTAGGCTTATAAAGTGCTCTTTATATCTGTCTTTATATATTTAATAAGTATGTGTGTTTGCGTGCGTGTGTGTGTGTGTGTGTGTGTGTGTGTGTGTGTGTGTGTGTAATCAAGCAAGTATGAGGGAGGAGAAAAAGCCTGTTTCATATCAATCAGGGGAATTAACTGACAAGCTCAGATGGCCAAGCATAAAACAGAGGTAACTCTGAATCTAACACTGATATTACAATGGGTAAAACATTTTCACTAAGAATTAAGACATGGGTTCTTATGGTAATTAGTTGCTTATTGATTTTAAGAACTAAGAACTAAGACATGGGTTCTTATGGCATTAAGTTGCTTACTGATTTCTAGTCGTGATGACACTAGTGTCAGCATGTCTAAAACTGTTGTAATTAATACCCATTGCACGGAGTTTTTGTAAGTATCAAATAAGATAATGTCTAAATGGATTAGAAACTCTAAAGTATTACTGTGAATTGCTGATATCATTGGAGTGATAGATAATCCATCTCCTTCTCCTTTTTCAGAGCTGGCTTAACCTTTGGGCACAGTTGGCATGGTACCTAAGGTCCGTGGAAAATGGACCATGAAAATGTTTAATTGTAATTTATTTTAAAATCAGAAGAAACATTAATATAATAATGACTATATAATAATAAAACCATCTTGGATTTTTATATTCATCTTATGCCAACAGTCATTTAATATAATAAGTATTGTTGACTAATTGTTTTTTTCATAAAATAGAGAAGAGGCCCACAAAAGTAAAAGTGCTTAGAACACACAAAAGTCATGATATAACCCTGTCCTCACTTTATAGGAAAATTATTTACACATTCGAAGCAGTCTCACTTCTGAATCTCTCAGAACCTGCACGTTTTTCTCCAGCTTAGGATGGAGTAAGGGTCAGGTATGAATATTCCACATTCATACCTGGAGTATGGACAGACACACATGCCAACTTTTCCAAACGCATAGGTAAAATGAGTTATTTCTGAGGTAGTCAAATTGTTCTTTCTAACCAAAAATATAACTTATTCATTCCTTTTTGAATAATGTAATTTTCCTGGAAACACTTGACCTTTCCTGGTCAAAGATTCTTCATTTGTTTGTTTATTTGTTTAAAGTTTAAAATGAGGACTAGATAGTAAATAAGAGTTTGGTTTTGTTTGCTTTCTGCTCCCACATTAACCTCAGTGAAGCTATGAAATGAGTTAATTTTTTCCTGATCTATCTACCTACCTACTATCCGTCTGCTCTTAACTGTCTATCCATCTATCTATTTATCTCTCTCCCACTCTCTCTTGCTATCTATCCCTATCTATCTGTCTGTTTATCTGTCTATCTATCTATCTATCTATCTATCTATCTATCTATCTACCTACCTACCTACCTAACTATCATCTAGTTGTCTAAATTTTTCTACTGACTTAATGCAGAATAACATGGAAGAAAGATAGTGCAATATTATCTTTCTGTATTTCCAAAAAAGCCTCATATATCCACAAAATGACACTCTAAATGACACTACATTTTTAAGGTTATATATAAAAACACATAAATTTGGGTAACTATAGGGGAGATAAAAGAGGGATCAGAGGATGAAAAGGATAACATAGAATAAAATATAATAAGATGAGGTATTCCATTCTTGCACCATAAATAAATGACCACAATATAATAAGTTTCATTGTCTACACTGGGTCTCAAGAATAAAATACAGTAGTTCAAAGGAAGGAGATAGTATTATGCATAAGAATGAGTAAGGATTGCTTCAGAGAGAATACAGAATTTGAATTTTGTCTTGAAGGAGATCTACAATATGTGGACATAAAAGGAGGAATAGGATGATTCATGAAAGGAAAGACCTGAACAAAATCTGAGAGGTGGGTCAGAAAGGAAGGTTTGGGGGCTGCTAGTAAATGAATTGTCATTCCAAGTATGAAAATGGAGACCAGATATACTGTGGACCTAACCGTGAGAGTGGCATTAGAAAGGGCTTGTCATTATTGTGAAACCACAGCTCCTTTTCAAATAGATCTTTTGTGGACAGACATGTAGATAATGGGATGTTAAAATGGGCCATGTCTCTTTTCTGAAGAAAAATAAAAAATCAGCAATCCTTCCTCTCCTCTTGCTGTAACAATTCAGGGAAAGAAAAGAAGTCTATCATTCAACTGATCCCAGAGAAAAAAGACAGGCAAGGTCATGTCCCCTCACACAGAGAGATACAGCTGCAGAGAGACCTGGCCTGTGATCTGCTCCCCATTAGGGCGGTGTGGCTTCTCTTAATAGGGCCCTGATCATTTTTTTCAAGTAGCAAATCTGTCCAGCAGAAGGCAGTGAGCTATTGTTATCATTTATTCTGATCCATGGAACCCAGTTGATAAAAAGGTGAGAAAAGCCACCTCCAGACATGTACTACATCAGATGTGCTTAAAACTGCAATTCAGACAGAGCTCCAAATAGTTTCTGCCTCTCCTGTCATCTCTTAGGTAGAAATAATAACCTACAATAACTGCAGCTGTTTTTGCTTCTAGGTTAGTATTAAAGAAATGACTATAATTTACAACTTATTTATAAACACACATATCTACATATAATAGCAATACAATAGGATGCCTGTGAAGATATTGAACTGATTAATATGAAGAAATACAAAATATTATGGAGATGCAATTATAGGGAGGAGGAGTAAGAAGAAATAGACTTGTATTTAAATGTACTAGATCATATGTTTCATTCTGATCTTCTCAATTTTTTTTCTCTAAAATACTCACACTGGCCTTTCCTATATTCTAAATTCATTAAGTACTCAGGTAGATAGTTTACTGTATACAACCAAGATATTTTCCAGGTGTTATTTAGTATTTTCTTATATATATTCTCTTTCTCCCCAAACATTCCCTAAATACAAGAACTTGTTCAATATATTATTTTTATTGTGATTCCTGGGGATAGGAGTAGGCAGAAATTGAGGCTTACAAAACAGATTTCTCTACAATAACACATATTAATTTTTATAAGAATTTATGGCTAATCTTTAATGTTGTCCAAGTCCATTTACCATGAATGGTATGCTACATTCTGCACTAACTTGTCATTCTTAAAGAACATACACTCCAATGGCTGACACTGAACTAATAAAGTAGAACAAAGCTATATAAGAGCACAGGCAATATATTAAAGGCTTATGGATACACATACAACCACCCTATTAACAAGAAAGCAACCAATGTAAGCAGATTGCCCAAATAATTACTGTTTTCTCCTTGGAGCTATTTCTCAACAAAATATTAATAAACAAGAAGCTGATAAAGGAAAGAAATACAGAAATAAAAAGAAAACAAAATAATGTTCTGATGTGAGTAAATAGCTGGCCAAGTCTTAGACACTTCTCTATATCTGGAGAGATGAGAATTAATGCTATAAACACTAATGCTCAATTCCAATGGGGTCTTTGATAAACTAGGACTCAGTTACCTTAGACAGACTGGTCTGCCAAGGCTTCATAATGGAACCAGATTCTCTAGGGAAAAATACAAAAAATAGTTAAAATACAGTTTATACAAATTACACAAACCTTAAATAAAACCAAAATAAAATAATAAAAAAAAGGACAGACACCAATTAAAACATTAAAAATAATAAATTTAGTGGAAATGATAATAAAAAACAGATACCCACTCCAATTTACAAGATGTGGATATCTCACTATCATCTCTCCCTGACTGGAGAATCCCTTTTCTCAGGAGATGGATCCTGCTAATATATCACTAGAGAATTTTCTAAAACAGCAGCTTCCATGTTTCTGATTCTGTGGTTTTGTTCCTAGTGGGATGGTGGTGTCTTGTTTGGGTTATATTATTATTATTTTTTAATTTTATATCTGTGGCTTAGGAGTCTTTATTACTGGATTAGAGACCTACTCAGCAAGATGTTAGAAAACATACCCTCCAATATAGGAGAGATGATGGAAGCTGATGAGTTGCCAGTTGACATAATCCATGAAGTTTTTATTAGCTTCCACAGAAAGTCAGTCAGTTCTACCCTATTCTAGCTTACCTCCACCTCTATCAGTTAAAATAACATAGGATTATTCCAATTGGGCTATATATAAGATTGATTACTTAACCTATGGTAAAGCATTTTTGATACAAACCAGGAGAAAGATGCAGTCATAGACAGAGGAAAGTTGAGAAGAAAGGCTAAGAATTGAAGTTAATGCCAAACTAAGAGACACAAAAATAAAACTTCTTTCTCAGAAGCTTAAGAAATTAACAAGGGAGTGAAAATTTTAAAACATTTGTGAAACAATTAAGAAAGTTAATTTTGACCAGATACGTAAAAGAAGGAAAGATCTGCAGCTTAAAAGTTGAATAAAGTTATATAAAAGCTGATGTAAGTATTCTTGGAGTCAAAGTGAATCAGGCTCATTAGGGATAAGGAATCACACTACCCTTCACTATAATCTTTCCCTTTCTTGAATCCTTTACTTAACCCAAACTAGGTAAAGCATGGTGGAGACACGACCTAATCAATAAGGAGATGGTAGTAAGAAGAGACCATCAAAGGTCTCTTATGAGGAGATAATTCTTCTGTATGAGGTCTTGGTAATGCCTAACCATCATTAAGGTTAGAAAGTCACCACATAACATACAATTTTCATTTTGAGTGCTGTAGATATGGTGAAGGTGGGGGACTTTGTAAGCACCTATGAAATAAATTAAGGTTATGTTATTATATTTTATATATACTCTTTAAAGTTTACATGACTAACACATAATATTAGTAAATGTTTTCCATAGAAAGCAAGACACATGTTCCTGAGGCCAGAAGATAGCATCAACACTTAAATATTTCTGAGTTATATTCTTTGGCTTTTCTACTAGTGTCCTCCACTTTTTTGAAAAAAGTTATGTAGATATCTGGCCTCCATTTTTGACAAAGCAATAAGAACAATAATACATTGTTAGAAAACTCACATGAGTGTTTGAAGAACTAACAGGCTAATATTGGCCAAGTATTTTGAAGACGAGAAGTGCTAAATAGTATTACTATAATGCCATGCTTGTTGAAGGCTAATGAGTTCAGAGATGGTCTCACAAAATTAAAGCTTTATAGAGTAAGTATAGCATAATTTCTTCTCCCCAAGTAGGAGATGAGAATAACATGCATAAATCATCTTGTCAACCACCTGAACCATGATAGGTGCCCCTGAAATTAGAGCATTTATCACCATCACTATCAATATCCTCATCACCCCTGCTCTGCAATTAATGTTCTACAGATGCTGAAATTTGGCTGGAATCAGATGTTGAAAGAAAATATGCAAGAAAAATAGCAATATATTTTGAAAACAGAATGTCTTTTAAAAATCAACTCTTTTTATCTTTTTAATACTTAATAAATTTCTTGTTTTATAAACTAACACAAAGTTCTAATAGGAGTAATTAACCTCTATGTTTCTATCTTACAGATATAGACTATGGCACATTTTATTCTATGGCCAATGCCATTTTAGTTAAGATTTTAAGTATTTTAGGAATTAGTTTTGTACTACTATTGTCCATCATTTTAGAAAAATATGGGCCTAATCTCAATTCAAATGAAATGCACAAATTGGACAAAATCACAGATTACTGGTGCTAGGAGATTCCTCATCTGCAGACCATTAGTTAGCTCTTTTGCAGGTAGAGGGACTGATCAAATCATGCATTGCATTGATTACTGACCCAATATATCTTAATATCTCACAATCTATTTTTCCCCTCACTATTCAAGCCATACACTGCATTTATAGAAGCTTACACCACTCTTAGAAGTGAAGTATACTTTTCTTTTTCCTCTAATTCTCCAGTATTCTCAATCTGACTGTGTCCTTCAATACTTACCAAGTTAACATCTTTTCTTTCTTTCTGTCTTTGACATACTTTCTTATTTCTAGTTCCTTCTTTTTCTTTTCTGTTGCTTCCTATGCTTTAACACATGTGTTTTGTAAAGATTTGTCCACCTCCTTTTTTGTCCTTCTGTACTGACTATATGAAAAATATAATCCACCCTTATAAATTTAAAATCACTCCTATGAGAAATGCTGCAACCCTAAGTTCTCTCTTGAATTACATTTCTGCATTTCTAACATTTCACAGAAACTTTTACCTGGGGAGTTCTACAGACTTTTTCAACTAAATACATTTAAGAGTGAATATATATATTTAGCTGCAAACTTTTTCTGCTTGTGCATTCTCTTTCTATATAATGACTCAATACAGTTCTCAGGAGCTCAGATTTAAACTCTCATCTTTGTATCATTTTGAATTTTTTCTTCTCCATGTCCATTAAAATGACTTTGTTTCTAATTCAATAGTTTCAGCCTTCCTAAAACATCTTCCTATCATTGGCTCTTTTCCATTTTAACTGCCTAAGTAGCATTCACTACTTCTTTACTATACCCTCTCAGTGGCTTCCTTACTGGTAGCTGTGCTTCTAACCACTGCCTAGCGCTATTCATCTAACACTTTGCTCCCATTATTAATCTTTATGGTGTGAAACTCTGTGTGTTCCTTCTCACTCAATACTTTTGTGGGCTCCTTCAATTTTTGCTCTTTCTTTACCCTCCATGTACCCTTTACTCTACACAAAGTCTCTTTGTCTTTTTTTCCTGGATTGTTTTCTTCCATGAGTATGGACTACATGCAACTTTCTTCAACTGCAGTTGTAAAATTTCCAGTGCAGGTATAGGTTTTGGTTGGGATTATGAAGTATACACTTTTAAGTCTACTTTTAAGTGCTTAGATCTAGTTTTGGAAATTGAGGACTACAGAGCTTAATTTAAAAAGGGGTGTTCTCTTGAGTAAGCAGTTGAGGTCAAATACTCAGAGCAATACACATTTGTTGGTTTATACTTGTCCTCTCTGTATATGTATCTCTCCCAGTGCTCTTGTCAAAATAGGAGTAATGGTGGTGTTAATGATGGCAATGATATGGAGGTAAAGGGGAAAAAAGAATTGGAGAGAGAAGTTTTATGGTTCAAAGTAAACTTATTTTTCCTTCGGGGTTTCTACTATTAGAATATTGTCCTAAAGTAACTAATATCTCCAGCGTTCATCTAGAGGTTCTATTTTTATTTCATGACAACCTCAAGAGACAAGCATTCTGTAATGGGAAAAGATATGACTGGTATAGATTAAGTGCTCAACAAATAATTGCCAAATAAATGAATAAACTTTCCTATTTATTTTCCTCTGTGGCTAGGGTAAAAATAAATAAGCCCTGGAGAATGACAGTAAATTACCACAAACTGAATCAGCCAGTTATTCCAGCGACATTTACTTTTTAAGATGGAATAAATAAATACTTCTAGAGCACTTTTTTTTGGTATCTCATTTGCCTCAACTAGCAGAGACTCTTCACTTGGCATGAGTGATTCTCTTACCATGGGGCTGTGCAAATTTCAAGTTAGTTCTGTGTCTTAATCTGATGCTTCTTTTCCTAAAGCAATTAATTACTCCATAGGAAATCAAGATGTATAATTCTTACTATACAATAAATTTCTCATAATATACTCTCTATTCTGAGAAATCTACTAATCTACTATAGTTTCACAAAATCCTACTGTCTAAAATACCTAAAGCAATAGATGTAGGTTAGCACAGTGGCTGAGTGGTTTTTCTACCACTAGTAGAAGGGCAGCCTACCACACAGGTGGCATGAGAAATTTTTGAAGGCCTCTGAGCATTATGTATTTGTTCAATTAACTACAAATACAAAAACACCTGGGTCCAGTGATCATGTGTTCACCTGCAGAATTTGGTAGGGAAAAAATGGTTTGGAAGATTTTACATTGAAACTAAAAGATTTCATAGAACTTAGACCAAGTCTCTTCCTTTAAAGATGAGGAAACAGAGGTTTCTAAAAAGTAAAGTGACTCTCCTAAGGCAACATAGCCAATTAGTGGCTATTCAGAAATATCGAACTGGATATTTTCTTGATATGTAAGCCTATACTCTTCTCAATTCATTTTATCAAATAGAATAAATCGATTTGGTTGTGACTCCAGATACTAATATCATTGAACTCTTTCTAATCAGGAGAGATAACCCGGGTAATGATCATGCACCTAAGCCTTTCTTTGCACACATTATTAATGTCACCTACGTGCCCTTACATTCTCCTCTGCCCGGTGAATTGCCAGTAATTCCCCAAGTCCTAGATCTAACATCCTCTCTTCTCTGAAGGCTCCCTAGATTTGAGACAGAATTCACGTTCCTCCTTAGCAGTTCCATAGGCCTGCTTACCACCTCTATTACAATATTGTGTCATTGTGATTTGTACTTCCATGTAGTTTACTTATGGATTTTCAAGTCCTAGAGATGAAAGGCCATGTCTATCATATCTATTCATTTCTGTAAATAAACTCTGGCTAGTACAGAGTAATTACCAAAGCCTGTTTTCTAAATGAAAGCATTAAAATTAAAAATGAGAATACTTAAAGAAGATTTTTATTATTTTATTATTCTGCTCAGACCCATAGGCTTACATATCAAGAAAATATCCAGTTCGATATTTCTGTCCAATTGTCTTTTGAACATTCACAGGTTGCCATTTTTTATAGGAGATATTTAGTAAGAATTTAGGCTCTGAATAAGGCTATAAATTAAAAACAGTGAAATCACATTATTTAGATTTAGAATAGAAAATTCTCTACATTGGTATTTATGACTTTTATATTCCCCTAATCCTGCAAAGAACTGAGGGCAGAGTACCCAGTCAGATAAATGGACACAAGAGACTCCATGAGAACAATGAGCTCTGTCCCAGGATGAACTCAGCGGTCACTGACTGGTTGTGGTAGGCAGGTCCCCTGGGACTGGTTCCTCCCCACAGACACATCAGTCTCTCTCCAGCTCACTAGGAGAAGCAGGAGAGGCAAATATTAAGCCAGCTTTGACAATACGTTTCCCACAGATGAGAACAAACACTGGTCTTGATGATTAATATGGATTTGCAAAATATTCACTTCTCGAGGGAAAATACAATATTGGTGGTAGGAGAAGCCAGAGGAATAATAAACTATTTAATTTGAGTTTGCTTTTAGGTTCGCATCCCGTGCACTAACACCATGCATTCTTACTGATGTCTCTCGCTCAGATTTTCACTTCTTAAGCGGTGACCAGCTATTCAGCCTATTAAATCTCCCATCTAAATCCCCAAACTCATTCAAGGCCTGTCGCTTTCTTCCTTACCACTCCTGTTTTCAAACCTACCATTTTAAAGCCTCTTTTTTTTCTATTTGTTCTCTAAACAAAACTATGCAGTGGATGCCACACTTCCTTTCCAGATGCTGCTAACTACAAATTATTCCCCATGGGTTTTAGTTAGGGTTTCGCCCTGTTCCATTTGGCTCTCAGGACACATTTGTTGAACTTAAAAAGCCTTTTAAATGCTTTTTTTTTCCCTTTTCTCCTCAGGAAAACTCATAACAGCACACCGTTTCTCTGTCCTCAGAGCAACTGACAGGCCCCAGAAATAATGAAACATAGAAAAAAATCTATCAAGCAAAGCTTTGGTAGTTGATCTATTTGGTCACTATCTTTAACCAGGACTCCATTTTTTTTTCTTCTTTTTGTTCCATATAGATCTATATTTATATTCAACTTGTAAATAATAATGATAGGGCATCACATAATCAATGCTCAATATAGTGACCCAGAAATTAATCTCAAATAAATATTTATTTATGTATTAAAGACCAGAAAACCTTAACTTTTTTATTTAATCCTGATATTTTGTAGTACTGTAAATAAGTAGCTTTATAAAAAGTTTTTGTTTATGTTGTTTTCATTTTTTTTCCCTTTGTTTTGGCGTTTTGCATTTTGGTTAGAGAGAAAACAAACCCAAAAAAGAAAGAACCAGTTACCTAAACAAAGAACTATTGAAAAATTTTATCTTTTTTTTCCTCACGGTTTTGTGTAGCTCATATTACAGAGCATTTATTTTCTGATGAGTCACGGACACCCTCACTCTTGAAAGCTTATAGATAAATTAATTTGTATGTAATTTCTGGGAAGGTTAAAACATAAAGCCCAACTGCAGACACACTATGGATCTGTGGTTCTTGGCTTAAGAATCTCTGATACAGCCAGATCTGATCTATGCTGAGTGACAGATTCAGGGTCTGACACGAACATGGTCAGATATCTGGCTTTTTCTCTTTAGAGCTAGAACATTCAGTCATATAGGCATGTGTAGTATGGGAAAGAATAGTGTGCTTGTATCATAAAAAAATTCGTAAATAAAATATCTGTAATCTAAGCCCTAGAGATTTACAGAACAGATATGCTCAGTAGGATGCTTCACCAAGTTCATAGAAAGAAGGCTAAGAATGATAAATTGTGAGTGCTGTGTTCTATATTCTCTCTTTAATGCAAGCTCCTGCTAAAAAAGAGCCATGACTGCCATGGCCACTGTTGGTTAATGTTTCCATTGAGCCTAGAACAGAGTTCTGCCACAGTGTGCACTCTATAAGTGTTGATCAACTGACACAAACCAGGGAAGTAAAATGTGTCAATGGTCAAGATCCAACAGACAAGTTAATTACCCAGAAGGGGTGAGTTAAAGCTTCTAGTAGTGCAACAGAGCAGAAACTTGCAGAGTCACTGATTACCTTAAGGGAAATTAGCCCTTGCCTTTTACTTGGGTCACAGAGAAGCAAAAGTTGGGTAAGAGCCCAGCCTGGACACTTTTATTTTGATGTTCATCTCAACAATCTTTTCCTAAAGTGGAAGAATATTCCTAAAAGAATTTTCAAGTTGTTACATTTTAATTATTACTTTTTAAAATGATTTTTCAGCACAAGGAATTTATAAGAAGTCAGACTTTGAATCAATATAAAACAACAACAAAACAACTTTAAAAACATTAAAAAGGTTTAAAGTATCTTAAGACACAGTGCAGTCTTCCTCATTGGAAAAATTCAAATAGAGCCTGGAAGCCTTATTAGGGATGAAAGAGAAGCCTGTGGTAGAATGTAGGATTAAGTAACCTGCAAAATCTCCTCAAACATAAAATCCTTCAATTCTATAAACTCCAACTAGTACAACCTGAATTATAAATGTCCTATAATATGCTTCACCACTCTTTATAGTTCCATAATACAATAAAAATATGTAATCTTTGAAAGACCCTCTTTAACCCCTTATTACTACTTCATATACTCTGGGGGAAAAAAAATGATTCACATATACTGACTCCTAAGAAAATGATCGAGCCCTAGAGGATAAGGAAGAAGCAAGGTTTATGAGAAAGTGAGAGAATAATGGAAAGATCAAGATTATGTGCACAGTTTATTTCATCAATGAATGAATTATTTTATAAAGTTTCTGAAATGTAAGGTACTTAAGAAATTGGTAGTTTGATACTAAAGGATGCAAATGATGGTAATGTGTTCATAATCAGGAGCTCATAAAAATATACATATTAATCAATTAATACATCAGGTAACTACTAAACACTTTATTAAAAGCAGGAATGATGTTAGGTCCTTGGGATATACAGATAATTATAATTAGGCCCATCATTAAGTTATTCTAAGTCTAGTGAAGAAGTTATATACCAAAAAATTGGAGTATTATAACATGCTCACCATGGTATTGTGCATGGTATTATGACTGATAACAATGTATCCAGTACATATAGTTGCTCAACAAATATCTGTTAAATGAACTAAGTGCTAAAATTGGGACACAAACTGATCTTTCAAAAGTGGAAGTACCAAGCCTAATTGATAGAGTCAGAAGTATTCTTTAAAATGGAAGCAGTTAACAAATTATATGTATGGTGTCAAATGGATGCTAGACTTATTGGGGTGATCACTTTCTAAGTTATATATATGTTTAATATGTTAATGAGGATCTACATATACATAAAGTTAATGTAATATTGTATGTCAACTATAATTTAAAAATTTTTAATTTAAATAAATAAATAAAAATAAAATGAAAGCAGTATTTGAACTGTGTGCTAAAGATAAGTTGGAGTTTGATAACAGAGAAGGGGGGAAAAAGAAATTCTGAGCAAAGGGAACGCTGTGTGCAAAGTTCTAGAAACTTAAAAATTCATGTGAGTTAAAACAACAGCAAATTTTCATAAGAATTGGACCATCAGATACAGTAAGGGCAGGAGCAATAGCTGAGGTTAAAGGAATAAGGTGGGGTTATCTGGTAGTGGTCTCAAATATCATGAACATTGGATTTTTATTTGAAACTCTGTTGAAAAGTTTTTACATGGTTAGGAGCTGCTGTACTACTCACAAAGAATAGGGATTAAATCTGTCTAATCTTGTAAAATGGTGGCCATTGCAACAATATTTGCTGCCATTTGAGTTTCCTCCAGGCCATCTGGGCTACACTGAAATTTCAATCAGCATAAGGATCTTAGTCATATACTAATGATATGGAAGTATGCTCAGATCCACTGTATTATATTTTGCCTCAGATCTTATCATTGTTATTTAATGAAAACAATGGCTGAAGTATGGCAATCTTTTGTTCAAAAGTATCTTTGTAGCCTGCTGAGTACACTGCAATCCCCTTAAGATAGCTGTTCTCATTCAAACTTTTTATGTCTTATTCTTACCTAAAGCCCCTGTATATCTTAAATCTGTTCATCACTCCTCTTCTCAATGATGGAAAAACAAGTATCAAGGGAAAATATATTTCACAAATTTAAATTCTTCTTGCATCCCACAAAAATAAGTAGTTATCTTTTTTCTACCCTAGTTTATATAAACAGGTACTTCTATCACAGTTTTTTTATTGAGTGATCTAGAAGACTTTTATTATAAGCTGAACTACATCAGTGAGGACAGATCAGTAAACATGTCCACTGTTTCCTGGATATTAAACCGTTATTCATAAGTATGAATAAAACAAGATGAATATAGAGAGACTAGATCCAGACCTATGGATGAGTCATTTTTAAGAAGTAAATCCTTCCTTCTGGGCAAGGTATAGACACCCAGAACTCCCCTGATCCTCAGTCTTTTTCTTTTGTTAGGAGAAAAGTACATTCCTAGTTTAATCTCTCTAATTAAATAGCAACTCCTTCCACAGCTCTGGAGGTGGTTACATTGAAAAGCAATAAAACCCAGGATTCCTCTACTCAAAGAATCCCTCTAGTTATCTGTCTTCTAGGTCACATATCACAGGAGAGACTCTTAGGGCTGAATTTTTAAAAGGCAACTGGGCTTTTTCCTGTGAAGATGACAGGTGTGTTATGTATTACATTGGACAATGACATAAGAATTTCCAGCATGAAAGACTCCTCCTATCCTGTCCTACCCTCTTGAAATCATCAAAGGTTTAAAAAGTATTCATGCCCAATCCCTTAATGGTGCTGAGGCTAAAATGTACTTGGAGATACCCAGGAATTTTTTTTTTTAAGTGCTGTGAGTAAAGCTCTTAAGCTCAGTAAAGCTTGCATCTTGAATGGTGTCTTGAAATGAAGAGGAAAACTTCAAGACTGGCTCCCCAATTGCCAGGAAGTTGAAACTTATCCTCAATAATTTGCCTGATATTGTTCACAAACTTTTACTTCATATCTACCCTTACCAATTGCTTCAGTTTTTCTGGCTTCTTGGAGCAGGTTAGGACACCCTCTTTTATGCACTTACATGCCAAACACTCAGATAGATTACAAACTTCATGAGGACAGACACTTTGTCTATATTGTCTGTCAACATCAAACACATGGAGTATGATAAGCATTTAGATTTTCTTTGACAAATGAAATATTAAATAATTTAATGGTTTCCACGGGATCTAGGTAGGTTTTTTGATAGCTATTTCTAGCATGAGTAAGAAGAGAGATGGACATTTTTTTCCCCTAATGAGATTGCTAACATGATTTTTTTTTATTCCTTCTGTAACATAAAAATAAAATTACACTACCATCAAGGATTTGAGGGGAACTTTGGACATAAGCTCTGCAGTAATTGAGACGTCTTCATTTCAAAATGATCACATGATTTAAATAAAGCTTAAACAAGATGCTCTCTCATCCCCATATCCAATTTTTAAAATTTCTCAATGGTTTGTTCTAGCCAAGAGTTTCCTTGGCTAGAAATTATGTATACAGAAATATCTTCAACTTTATACATATCCCACTGGGAATCAGACATAAATCATCATTGATCAGAACCCAGCTCTATTCCACACATAAAAAGTTCTTGGAAGCCTAGCCGAAACTTTTCTTCTAGAAAGTTAAGTGGTTCCAGTTTCTTCATCTGCCTACAAGTCTGTGATTACTTTAATTAAAGGATTAAAAAAAAAACCTTTAAAAAGATGCTTATATTTGAAACTTCTGTCTTTATTTCTGTATTTAAGAAGTTTAAGAAATTGTATGGATTTGCTTATCTAGGGATAAAACCTCTATTGAAACCTAGATATTTGTGTATTGTCATTAATAATTACATTTTATAGATACAAGATTCTTTTTAGTGTTGTTTTATTGAGTTAAGTGGTACAATTACAAAATTATTTATTTCCAGTATATATAGAGAAAACAGATATTTTTAAATTACTTCTTAATCTTTTAATTTTAAATTTTAAATTTTTAAATTTTTTATTTGTAATTTTAAAAAAATTACAGTTACTTTTAGCTGAGCTGGCACTGAAACTCAATGTCCCACATGTTCAATTATTATGAGGCTGTAGAAAGTTCAATGAGTCCTTACCAGATATCCTCAAATAAAATGTTTACCCTGCACTGAAGCCAATGTGGCCTCCAAAAAGCCCTATGTTCTCAGGCCTCCCTTTCTTTTTATCCCCCTTCTATTCCTTGCTATCCTTTACTTTGCATTCCTGTCATGCTGACTTTCCACTGCCCTTGGAGAAATCATAGTAACTTGGCCCCCCAATCAGCAAACATGCTTTGCTTAGAAGCCACCCTAAATGCCTCTTTTGAGCTACTCAATGCTTAGTCATCACTTAGATTTTAGCATAATAATCAATTTCTCAGTAAAATTTTCCATAAACTCTGTTGTTTCCAAATAATTTCATTATATGGTATATCTAGAAAGTGATAAGAACAAACAAATACATTGAAGTAAAATGGGATAATGCTCACAGTAGGGACAATTGTCTCCGGATCTCCATCCTGCCTGAGTTCTACTCAGTCACACTGAGAAGAAAGGGCTCAAATTCTGGGCATAACATAACTCATTTATACCCCACAGTACAGAAGTAGAAAATATTGCCAACCATCACTCCTTTCCACTAGGTAAAAACCAAATTATCCTGTCTTATGGTGTCTTGTCCCTCTTAGCATGTCACAGAGTCCAGATTTTACCTTTGGGCTATTAGTCTCATGGATGCAGGGCCACTGTTCTGTTCACTCATTTAGCTCAAGAAATCTTACATTCTTAGTATTTGTTGACTAGAGTAATGATAGCTCAAAATATCTAGGGCTCTACAATAAATACTTGGAAGATGTGAGATATAAACCCAGGATGTTTAGATTTAGAAACAATATTCTTAAAACTATACTGTGTCTCATCTCCAAAAATTTGTATCTACATTATTAGGAAAACAATAAAGTATGTAGTTTCAATGCAGATTTTTTAAATCTGGCTATTCTTTAGTTACTTTGGAATTTTGAATAACGTAAAAATTCTGTCTGTGAATATGGATAGCCCTCAGTAGACACTTATGAAAATTAGTTTTGCTTACTCCTGTGTTCCAGGAAGTGTGCTATGCCATGGATCTACAAAAATGTGTGTCACGAATAACTCACCAGGCATATACTTCCGTTCATCAGTGACTGGAATTAATTAATAGCAGTGATCACTAAGCAAGTCTGATTTAAACTCTCTTCCCCAAGTCTGAAGACTGGCTTCATTGACATGTACTCTCACCTCCCAGAACTTTTTCTTAGCCTTCATATGAAGTATGAGAAGTTTGCCCTTTTTACGCCCTCCCCCTACCTCCTTTTTTGGATCATTTCTCTGTTGAGGACAGGTCTTATCTAGGCCCTATACCACTTCACTCCCATCCATTGTATTAGTACTCTCTTGCTCTCTAAATTCTACTATGACTTCAGAAAAAAAAAATCTGTCAAGGTGTGGATGACTGATTATCATAAAACAGTATTGTTAAAGAACACATGGAAAAGATGATGTTTAATACGGAAACCAGTTTAGGGATTCATTTTGAGACTCAGGGTTGCCTCTCTAATACCTCTCAAATCAAATGCACTGATGGCTGGCCACCAGGGGCCAAGTCAGTGCTGTGTATGTCCTAGAGATAATAAAATATCTCGCAGTGCATTCCCCAGACTCTTTGACAGAGCTCAGACCCATTGTATTTCTTCTTTGTCTATTGCTTACTTTCAAATTCCCTTTCACACTTTAATTAAGGTTCTTTTGGACTCTGAGGAGTTAAAGAGCTTTTATGAAGACTAATGACAGAAATGAGGAGGAGAAAAAAATATTTTTTTCTGAAAAGGCAGAACTTTTTCTGCCTTTTTCTTATATCAGAGGAGTCTCAGCTGTATCCACACACTATTTCTATATATTCACATGTGGGAAAAGGGCAAAGATGAATGCTGGCATGGGTAGAAAATGGTCCTCCTTTGGGCAATGAGGTAACTTTAATAAAGGCCATTATGTTTGGGGATGAGCATATGTATGTATGTAAGAGAGAGAAAAAAAAATAAAGACAAAAGATTTTCAAAAGCTTAAGACAAAAGAAGAAAAGATGGGAAGGTAGAAAGAGGAAGGACAGAGGAAGGGAAGAAAGAATAGGGGTGAAGAGACAGAGAGAGGTTAGCTCTGACTCACCTGGGATGCCCCTAATGGTAAATTTATAATGAGGAAATGAGTCTGCTGAATGATTTAATGCTAATCCAGTAGCAAGAGCAGAAGGAGGTGAAGGAACAAAGGTTTACAGTCCCTTTGGAGATTTGTTTCATCTGCACATCAGCCCACAATTAATGGCCATTTAGCTGTTGTTCTCCTGCTGGACACTGGTGGATTGATTCAGTAAATAAAAGTGACAGAACGATGTCCCATGGAGGCAGGCAGCAGAGTCGCTGCACCTGCTATTTGTGAATCTCCACTTGCTGGGTCGTTGACCTTTAGAAGCTGGTGGAAATTAATAAGTGAAAGCACAAAGCTGCTTGCTTTTAAAAAAATGCAACCAGAAGACCCAGGCAGCAGTTAGGCTGCCTTTCTTAGGAACTGGCCAGTAACCTCTAAAGAGTTATCATCTTTCAGTCTTCAGACCAGTAGCACCTTGGGAGGTGAGACTGCTTGCTAGTCAAGCACCTCTCAGCCAGTCTCCATGTGGTTCAAGAAAACCAGGGGAAGTGGAAATGTCAAGATCCTCTGGAAATGAAAAGCCATCCTGCCAGTTGGAGGTTTGGCTCGCCTGTTCTGCCTGAGGCAGTTGCAGGGGCAGTTGGAGGTAGGTGTGAGTGGCCCAGCCAAACTGGGCTGGCACAACTGAGCAGCTGTGCTTGGCATGGCTATCTGGTGAGCAAACAGCTGCCATGGGTAACTGATCATTTGCAAATAGTTAATGAGAGATTTGTCCTTTGTGTTCGCTGCCCTAAGAGGGGAGAAAAATAAAAGGGAGGGAGAGGCCAGAAGAGTTTATGGCTTTTGGAGACACTGTTGTTATTTGGTTGTTTTGAAAGTGATAGGAAGGTCAACCTAAGTTAATGGAATTTGCTACTTTCAAGCAAGCTGCCTTCAGACCACAGGCTGTGGGTAGACCATTGTGTTCAAGGAACATGAGACCTAAAAGACCTAGATCTGGATGCATCAGCCTTATGCGCTTCTCTTCTGTATTTCTCTCTACACCCACTTTTTTTTTTTTTTGTAACTTGGCTTTTTGTTATTTATTTCTCAGTAAATTGCAGTCGTTTAGCAAGCATAATTAGCCTTGTTTGCCATGCAGATGAGGAAGAGGCTGGATTTGGTTTAATGAGTTACTGAGCATTAAATAGTGCACTCAATCTACCTATGGGTATTATTTGAGGGATTGTAAAAGATGTCTGTCTTAATGTGCCCCCAAATAGAATTGCATCATTAGCAATGCATTCATCTGAGTTAAGGCATTTCCGGTTTAAAGAGTCCTCCTTTGAATAGTTAATTCCACTGGGACATAATCGCTTGTTTTATTGCAGTGCATCTAATCCATCGGCAAGACCTAGAAAACCTGTCACCAAAATATGGGCTGAACCTAGCCACTTCCATTTCCACTGCTATCATACTAGCTAAGCCATCATTGTGTCTTGCCTGTATTTTTGCATTTATGCTCCTAACTCGTCTTCTGTTTTCCTCAATTACCCCTTTGTCATCTTCCTCCACTGGTAACTAGAGTCATCTTTTAAATCAAATCTGAAATTACCTAATGAAAACTCCCCAGCAGTTTTCCCAAGTACTTAGAATAACATCAAAATCATTATCTTGACCTGCAACCTTGAACCTTAACTCTTACACTCTCTCATCTCCTCCCATTCACCATTCTCTAGCTCTTTCAGAACTTTCTGGTTTTTCCTTTAACATGAGAGATTTGGTACTGCCTCAGCAGCTTTGACCTTGCTGTTTACTCTCCCCAGAGTTCTCCTCCCAAGATTTCCAATTGGCTGGCTCCTTCTCAACATTCAAGTCTCATCCTAAATATCATCCTAGAGAAGATGCCTTCCCTGACCGCCCTAAGTAAAGTAGACTTCTCTCGCTGCAATCTCTCTTATAATGTCCTGATTCTCTGAGTATCCATGTTATTGAAAAAAATACACTGCACAAAGTGGGGTTCAATTTGTCCTATTTAACTGAAGAAACTAATATAATTAGGAAAATTACTTATTAGTGTTTAATAAAACTGTCACTGAAGGATGGAGAAAAAGAATTAAGCCTTCTAATAGAAAGTAAGCAGGGGAGGGGAGAAAGGAAGAACCAGAATATGGAATTTACCAGAGGAGCTGAATATGGAGGGGGCCTAGCTGTGCACTACGGTAAGGGGAGGAAAACCTGGAAGTATAAGGGCCTTCTGGAGAAATGTGTAATGTGTAAAAGGTGATTAAAAGGAAAAAGTTGGCTGAAATAACATGTGAGATAAAACTAAGCATTAACTTACTTTTAAGAAGTTTTAAAGAAAAACAACAAACTGTTCATTGTTTTTCGTTAAAACTTCTTAAAAGTAAGTTAGGCAAAAGTAATTTAATATATACTCGGTATTAAGTGTTGGATGACTAGTCAGTCCTTACTAAGCCAGGATTAACAATCTCTCTATTCTAAAAATTGTAAAAATATCTAAGCTATTTTCCAGATTTCTTCAATCCTCAATTTCCCATATTCTTTAATGGCATTATCAACCAACATTCTAAATGGGAACAGGCTCGTGAAACTCATTCCAAGCCAAGGAGGATGAAACCATTTCATGGCCTACAAGTAGCTCAACTGCATCGTCTACCCCAAGCTGCCCTCAATGATAGTTGTGAGATCTTGTTTTCCTAGTTCAATGATGCCAGATGGGTTGTAGAACCCCAGAGAAGTTTAAAAGTACCTCTGTGAGCCTTGGAGCCTAATACTTACCTGGTAATTATCAAGGCTAACTCAAGAATATATATAGAGGTGGGAAAGTAATTTTAAAAAAATCTCAATCAGTTGAGGAGTGAACTTATAAGAAAATAGGGTAGGGAATTATTCTATGTGATATATTCTGTGTAATAAATTTTTCAAATTTGCCATCACCACAGACACACTCATACCCACATATACCCACATCAAATAACTGTTATTATAATACCATGATTCCCTTAGGAATCTTGGAAATCTGGAGGTTTTGATTTGGCTCTAGTGATGTTTAAAGACTTTATCAACTACAGATGATTGGAGTTATTTTGAAAATAGGTGAGGTAACAGAGGGATGACATCCGGTAATTTTTCAGTAGAAAAATGGATTCCAAAATGTGGTAGAAAATAAGCAGCCCTAAAGTTTCTTTTTGAAAAAAATCTGGAGTGGGACCTAAGAATGGGCATTTTTAATTAACTCCCCAATTATTCTGATGCTATTGTTTTCTGGGTTTCAGAATTTAAGAATCACTGGCCCCAGTCTATCTTTCTAATTTGACAAATAAACTAACTAAACTCTAGAAAAATTTGAACTTTCCGAAAAGACTCAAATATTTGTGGGATAAAGTATTTTTCTGCAGATATTTATCAACCACTCACTAGTTCCAAAGGAATGTTCTTCTCAGCCCTGCCACTAATAGTGGCACAATGACCGTCCAAAATTTTGAAGAGGGTATTGTGCTTTTTCCAAAGCTCTATCTGGACAGTTTCAGTGGACTTTTGCATATGTTTCAGGTTAAGGAGGGAACATCTGGCACCCAGTGACTGACCCCAGTGGTCTGGCCTCCTGCCATTGACCCATCTGCCAGTGGACAAGGCTGGACCCTCCCTGGCTGTAGTACATTCTCCTTTCTTAGATAGATTCCTTGTCTTCAGGCAGGAAATTTGGCTGACAAAAGAGACTTAGTTTAAACTTTCTCTTTGAAAATATTATCCTTCCTTGTTATTACAGAATCCTTGTTCTTAAACTCCATGAAAGGAAGAGAATGTGACGCAGAACCTCAGATGTGTGATCATTTTCCTCCATTTAGAAAAATGTGGAATAACTTGCCAAGTAGCTAGACAGCTTGGGGTGCTTGAATTGACCCTGGTGCAGAGAACATTAAGGCAAGAATTTAGTCAGGAGAAATTATGCCCAACTAGGGAAATTGCTTCCAAGAAGACTTCTCTGTGGGGTTTCCCATTAGGATGATTCCAGACAACAGTCCAGTTATTTCTCACGCAGATGCTGAAACCCGTGGAAGGGAGCAATCAAAGGGTTACAGCAAGAGGTTAATGACTGAAATAAGTTTAACAAATAAAGAATAAAAATTGTTCTCTGTACACAGCATGGAGTCAACCCCTAAGAGTCACTTTAAGAATAGGTCATGAAGTCAAATACTGCAGAGTTGTGCTATAGAAGGGCCTGGCAATTTTATATGAATAATGGCATTTATATAATATGATGAGTCTGAGCTGGAAGCTGAGGGCTACTGAGATCAACAGTAAGTACTGACCCCACCACCCGTGAAAGGGTCTTGTTGCTTTTTGACCAGAGTGGGAAGCTCGGTGTCCATGCAGCCTTATCTCCAGGTCTGCGTTAATCTGCTCTCATTATTTGGGCTTCCTTTCTGATTAGCCAGAGGTCAAAGAATCTGGACTTTTACATGCTGACTATCTGGCCTACTGACATGGATGGCAGGAAAAGGGTAGCCTTCAGACCTAAGTCAGAGTTCTCAGAGTCCCTCTCAATGTCCTCATGGGCTTTAACTTCAGTGTCAAGTTACAGGGTTAAGATCTGCTGATTGGGGTGAGGTGAGATCCTTTACAAAAGTCTTCCACAGCAAATGAGTTTGCATGGCAATCTGTCACAACTACTCATATACTTGGACACAGAAATATGGATTAGAGTGGTGTGTGTGTGTGTGTGTGTGTGTGTGTGTGTGTGTGTGTGTGGTATTGGGACTGGAGTATCAAAGGACAGCCTGGTGAAGGATGCCTTCCCAGAGGGGGGGGAAAAAAACTTTTACAAGCATCAGAGGGATGGCCAAGGTGATATAACTTTTGTTTATGAAAAGCATATGAGTCTATATGCATCCACATGAGTGTTGCTCTTGGAAAACGTGAGGATATGCAATTCTAAATATCCTACATTGTTCCAAATATAGTTGGAATGCCCATCTGAATGTTGCCTTCAGAGCTGGTAATGTATTCCTTTCAAATATTCATTATAAAAAGTTTCAACGTTTTTTAAAGGTAAAATTAAACAGTTTATGTTTATTCTGTTAAGAGTGGGATGAACTTGAGCTAGTCACTTATCTTCTGCATGCTTCAATTTCCTGATCTGTAAAGTTAGAATGAAATAGTATTTATTTCCTAGAGTCACTGGGAGAATTAAATAAATTAGTATACAGGCATACCTGTTTTATTGTACTTTGTTTTATTGCCCTCCACATATGTTGTATGTTTTACAAATTGGAGGCAAGGTCCTCCATCAGCAAAAATATTATGACTTGCTTTCTTTTTATATTTGCTTTATTTCAAGACTAGCTTTATTTCAATGGCCATGAATTAAACCTGCAATATCTCCAAGGTATGCCTTTCCTTTAAAGGCTTCAAATACTGCTTGTGATAGAGTAAAAATAAACAAACAAACAAATACAACTTTAAAAAGTTAGCAAATACTATTATTGAGATTGTTTAAAAAATATATATAGGTGATAATATTGAGCAGTACATTTTCTGGTACAAAAAAATTAATGAGACTTACTCATGAGAAATGAACTATAGCTGTTTATGTGGCAAGAATCTTTGTCTACCACTTTCCCCACTATTTTTATCCAGAGGCTCTTTATCAGATACACATTATCACAAGGGTAAAATTTTTTCTAGCTTCAGGGAAAGTACTTTCCGACTTTGTAAATTTACACTGATATGCTCTTCAAATTAATTCAGAAGACAGCTTAATGAGGTGTCCAAAATTCATGACATGTCTATTCCCTATAGATAATTAAATAATAACTTTAAAATTTATCAGAAACAAAAGTTTTGTTGTTGTTGTTGTTGTTGCTTTTCTTTAAAAATCACTGCCAGTTAAGCTGACCCAATATTTTCAAACTTATTTACTATATAAACAGGAGCCAAAGCTACAGTGCTCATTTTGGAGAGTCAAAGAATGTTTTTCTTTAATAAAGTATTGCTAGGATAGAAGACTATATCACAAATTTTCAGCTATCCAGTCTACTAATTACACTTAGAAAATAAGAGTAACTTAAAACTTATGTAAAATAGGCCCGAAACCATAAAACTTCTAGAAGAAAACATAGGCAATAAAATCTCTGAATTGTAATTTTTTTCTGGTTTATCTCCTTGGATAGGGGAAACAAAAGAAAAAATAAACAAATGGTACTACATCACACTAAAAAGTTTTTGTACAGCAAAGGAAACCATCAACAAAACAAAAAGACAATGTACCGAATGGGAGAGGATATTTGCCTATGATATATCTGACAAGGGGTTAATAGCAAAATATATAAAGAACGCATATACTACTCAACATCAAAAATACAAACAATCCAATTAAAAAATGGCAAAGGAGTTTAATTAACATTTTTCCAAAGAGAACATACAAATAGCCAATAGACATGAAAAGATACTCCAGATCACTACCATCAGAGACATGCAAATTAAAACTACACTGAGATATCACCTCACTCCGGTCAGAATGGCTATTACCAATAAATCAAAACACAGGATGTGGATAAAAGGGAACCTTCTCACACTGTTGGTGGGATTGCAAATTGGTGTAGCCACTATGGAAAACGGTTTAAAAGTTCCTCAAAAAATCAAAAATAGAACTACCTTTTGACCTAGCAATTGTGCTTCTGGGTATTTATTCAAAGAAAACAAACCACTATTTTGTAAAGATATATATACCCCTATGTTCATGGCAACACTATTCACAATAGCCAAGATATGGAAGTGACCTAAGTGACCATCAATAGAGGATTGAATAAAGAAGTTATGGTACATATACACATGGGATATTACTCAAAATAAAATAAAATCTTACCATTTGCAAAGACATAAATGGACCTGGAGGGTATTATGCTGAATGAAATAGTCAAACAGAAAAAAATAAATACAATATGATTTCACTTATATGTGGAATCTAAGGAACAAAATAAATGAACAAACTAAATGAAAACAGACTCAGATTCAGAGAACACACTGATGATTGCCACGGGGAAGTTGGGAGGCTGATAAAAAAAAGTGAAGGGATGAAGAAGTACAAATTAGTAGTTACTAAAACAGTCATGGGAATATAGAGTACAGCATAGGGAATACAGTCAATATTATTGTAATGGCTGTATGTAGTGCCAGATGGGTGCTAGAGTAATCAGTGGAACCACTTCATAAATTATGTAAATGTCTAACCATTGTACTGTATTCTGAAACTAATATAAAAAATAATAAAAAAAATAAAATCTCACTTTGCCCACATTAAATATATACAATTTTATTTGTTAATTATATTTCAATAAAGCTGGAATAATTTTAAAAAAATATATATTATATGTAGTGTACTATTTTATATCTATATACATACATGGTTAAAATGCAGAAGTAAAAAATAACTTAGATGAAATTAGGCTGGCTTTGTAGTATACTCTGACTTAATCTGCAGTAATAACTTCAAATCCAACCTAATAGAAAAACATGAGTAACAACATTTTATCCCAATTAACTCAGCTTGGCACTAAATAAGCTTGGTTCTCTTCTACGAAATTGTAAATACTTTCTCTTGCCCACCTGCACACATTTCCATGATTTGCGTTTATTTGATTTTAATATTTTTTGTTTCTTTTATTTCATTTTGTATTTTTACTTTGTAATAAAGATGGATGAGAAATATGAAATGGAAAATTTCCCCAAATGTACCCCAAATCTCATTCCCTTTGCATAGTTCTGATCATACTAACTAGGAGATTTGTGTTTTACTTAAACCTTCCTCTTTTCTTTTTAAAGACTAACACATAAAAATTTGGTAAACACAATTTTTTAAAAATAATTTGAACACATAATTTTTGTGATATAAATTGCTAAATTTTATAGTCTATAGTATCCTTCATGAAAAATAAGGTCAGTATCTTATAACCAAGTAAGGAAACAAGCTATATAAATTAAGAGAGAAAGAAATGTCAAAGGCAAACATGTAAATGGAATGCAATCACCATAAATAATAATAAATAACTATCATGGGTACTGAACTTTTTATCACAATTTTGTTTTAGTGTTCTGGTATATTCTACCACTTTAATTCTAAAACTTTTACAACATGTACAAACGGGGATGAATTAAAGTGCTTTTTAGGGGGCAGGGCAGGTGTTTAAAAGATGAAAGAATCACACAAACCCCTGTGAAGCTGATTCATTGAATGAGTGCCTAACCTGTCACTAAGTGTTTGAAGAAAGATGACTAAATAGAAAAATTCAGGATGCTATTAAGATAATGTCTTTTCAAAATTTTACTAGATTAACAAAGAATATTTAAAGAGAGTTATTAAAGACCAAAGACACTGCCAAAAGACAGCATTCACATAGCTAATGTTTAAATTTACCCATCTAAACTATTGGACTTTACTCTTGTTTCTATGAGATAATTTCTTTTGGAGTAGATCAACATGAAAAATTTAGAAAAAGCAATGGAGAACAGAAAACAGAATATTCTCCGCTGTCTTTATTTTTTTCCCCCTTTATATAAATAAAGCAATGAAATTCAGTGTGAAAGAAAAGAACATAAGGAGGTCTGTATCTGAGTTTTGACTCTGCATTAATTGGTTATGCAATTCTGAATGAGTAATGTAACTTCTCCGGGTCTTATTTTAATTCTGTTCAATATGTGGGTTTGGAATCTAAGATAATTTCCTTTTCACATTTTAATTATGAAATATTTTTAGAGTATAGAAAGGTGCACCAAATGATATTACAATCATATATCTACTACACATATTTAACAAGAACTAATTTTTGCCATATAATTTGTACATTATAAAATTGCTCAATTTTTAACTTTACAACTCAGAGATTTTATTAAATTTACAGAGTTGTGTAACCATCTCTATAATCCAAGTTTAGAACATTTCATCACCTCCAAAAGATCCCTTTCATGTCTTTCTCAGTCAATTGCCATTTCCAGATTTGCTTTTCCTGAACATGTTATATATGGAATAATACACTAAGTGGTCTTTCGCATTGTCTTTTTTCACTTAGCACAGACAAACTGTGGCTCATAAGTGCATCCTTTCTAATTCCTATTTTTTAAATAAATTTGTGTTGGCTGCAGCAATACTCATTCATTTACATAATATCTATGGCTACATTCCTTCCAACAAGAATATTATAAACTGCTAAATCTAAAGAATTTATGATTTGGACCTTTAGAGAGAAAGTTTTGCTTATCCTATACTTAGCATGTTTTTAAAGTTCATCACATTGTGGCATGTTTCAGTACTTTCTTGCTTTTTTTGTTTTGAATTGCATTCCATCATATGCATATACCATATTTTCTTTACCAATTCACCAGTACATGGGATTATTTCCAGTTTAGCTATTATGACTAATACTACTATAAGTGTTTGAATTTGTTTCTTTTGTAGATATGTTTTTCTTTCCTTGAATAAATACCTAGCAGTGGAATTGATAGTCATATGATAAATTTATGTTTAAATTTTTAAGAAAGTCCCAAAATTGTCTTCCAAAGTGACTGCACTGTTTTATATTCTTATCAGGAATGTTTAAGGGTTACAATTTCTACATATACTCATCAATACTTGCTGACTGTCCTTTTATTTTTGCTATTCAAATACCTTCATTGTAATTTTAATTTGTATTTAATAATAAAAACTTGTATAAACATTTTTCTTGGGCTTATTGGCCTTTTGTCTACCTTCCTTTGTGAAGTGTTTATTCAATTACCTGTTTACATTCAAATTCTGGACACAGACCTTTATTAGATTTATGATTTGTAAATAATTTCTCTGAGTCTGACATATCTGTTCAATTTTTTAATAATGTGTTTTGAAATTCAGTTTTTAATTCTGATGGAGTTTATTTTTTTAAAACTTATTGTGCTTTAGGTATTGTAGCTAAGAAGTTTTTACCTAAACCAAGGTCACAAAGATTTTTTTCCTATGTATTCTTGTAAGACATTCATAGCCTTAGTTCTTACATTTAATTCTGTTATTCACTCTAATTTATTTTGTGTGTGTATTATGTGAGTTAAGTGTTTAAATTAATCTTTTAGCATGTGGATATCAAATCAACCTAGCAAAACTTGGTAATAAGATAATCCTTTCTCCATTGGATTCTTTTGGTATTTATGTCAAAAGTCAATTAACTATAAGTGTAAGACCTAATTTCTAGACTTTCAATCCTCTATATTTCTATGTACATGCCAATGGCATACTATCCTTCTTAATGTACCTTTATAGTAAGTTTTCAAATTGAAAAATATGTCCTTCAACTTTGTTCTTTTTTGGTATTGTTTTAACTATTTTAGGTCCTTTTGTATTTACATGTAAATTTTAGGATCAACTTGCCAATTTCTACCCAACAAAATAAAATGCTGCCAGGTTTTTATAAGGATTGACTAAATCTATAGATTAATTTTGAAAGACTTGTCATCTTATTGACCATGTCTTCAAATACATGAATGTATAATGTCTCTCCATTCAGATTTTAATTTTAATCAGCAATGTTATAATTTTCAGCATGCAAATCTTGCTCATCTTTCATTATATTTATTTCTAAGTATTTTTGTTTAATGTTATTAAAAATGGAACAAATTACCTTTTTTTATTATTGATTGAATATAGAAATACTATTGTTGTATCATGTATATGCATCTTTGCTAAATTTGTTTACTAGTTCAAAGCTCTTGTTTTATTACTTTCTTATTTGAGTTAAAATGTTTTCCTGTATCTCAGATGATAGAATTCTCTCATACTTTTTCTAAACTTCCTATATTTTTACTTTTACATTTAGACTTCCGATTTATTTGAAAAATATATTACTGTATAGTCTGATATTTGGAAATGATCTTATTTTATTCTAGATAATTATTCAATTATCCAATTTTAAACCATAGATTTGAGACAGCAACTTTATTATATACCAAATTATTAAATGTACTTAACTTTATTTCTACATCTGGACTTATTCCATTTCCTTGATTTGCCTGTTCATAGATGAACAAATATTACATTTTTTTTATTTTATAAGGGCTCTAAAATATAAATTAATTTTCATCTGAACATAGTACTTGGTTTATAAAGAATTTTTTGGCTATATTGTATTATTTATTTATAATAGATGAATAGATATAGATATAAATTCATACATATAACATTTATAATAACTTCTATAATTCCAAAATAGAAGTTGGAATTTTGTAGAGATGAAGTTTAACCTAAAAACTAACTGAAAAATAATTAACCTTTTTTTGATACTGGTAGTCATAATATACAAAGACAGCATTCATTTCATTTTTTAAAATATATTTTAGTTTATTTCAACAGTGTTTTAAAATCTTCTTTATATGGGTTATGCACATTACTTATTAACTTTTTTCTAAAATATTTTAATAAAATATTTGAGTGCTAAAATTTTTGATAAAATATATTTTAATGAGTGTTTTATTATCTTTGCTTTTATTTTCTTTAATATTTTTGCAGTTATACTGATATTTGTCAAGTTTTATTTTGTGTTCAATATCAATTATGTTTTTGTACCTATGATATATTTGCTTTACGGGATAATTTAGAAGTTTTCAAGTTCTACCTCCTCTTTGGATTATCTGATATTTATAGAATTGCTAGAATTGCCCTGTGAAACTGTTTCTGGAAATTATTTGTAATAGATATCTTTTATAGTGTAATTCCTCAAATTGTTTTATTGTTATTTGTAGTTTTAGATGATCTCTACTGCTAGTTTTTCTCAATTATGTTTTTTTTAGAAAATTACACATTTTATCTAAATTTTCAAATGTATAAGTAGAATTGGGCAAAAGAGTTACTGATAATTTTTTATTAAAAATTCTTCTTTTGTATTTTATTTGAAATTTCTCTACTTTGTTTAATTAGCATGTTCTCTTCTTTTTTATTATTAAAACTAGTTTTATATTTGGCTGCTTAAGATGTCTTATAATTATTTTCAAGAAATTCTGAAATTTTACTTTTATTTTTTTTATTGTTCCCAGAAGGTTTAATAGATATTTAATTCAGTTCTACTAGAAGGGCATTTAAATTTTTCTATTAATTACTATTTTTTTCATGCTGTAATTTTTGTTTCCATTTTTAACTCAGTGAGGTAGCCTTTATGATCTAATATGTGGAGAAATTATTTGTGAACATTTTTTCATATATAACTAAAAGGGAATGTACTTATCATTTTTGGAATTCTAGGTTTGACATATATTTAAAAATTATCATAGGAATTAAATTAAATGGAAAATTATTTCACATGCGAATATGTATTGACATTATCCAAAACACAAACAGATTAAAAAAGAATGATTTTAAGATGACTTCAAGAAATACAGAAAATCATTTGATAAAATCCATACCCTTTTATGTAATACAACATGTCCCTCACTATAGCAGGAAACCAATTCATAACATGAAAAATTTCATGGTTTTAACTATTTCAGATGCAGTTTGTTTAATCTCTCCCAAATTTGTAATTATTACTCTGTGTTTTAGCATCCAGTGGTGTATATTTGACACAATAATGTCTTCACTGGTATAAATACTTTACTTCATCCTTACTTTTCAATATTGATTATTTAGGCATAGAATTTATAAATGAGAAGGTCACTCAAAATTTCAAAGATTGATTCTAATGCAGACTCTCTCATCATTTAATTGTTGTCCCTTTGTAAATTATCTTTTTCTTTATGATACCTGAGACATTTTCAGGATTTATTTTTTGCAATTTGTTTTGTTTTATTTTTCACCTTTGTAATTTTTATTCTGTAATGCCACTATGATACATGAGGCAAAAACACTTGGTATCCATAAAAATTTATTCTTTCTTTCTTTTATAGCAATAATACTTTAGCCAGACACCTGAATAGTCCATACTTCCCAGCCTCTCTTGCAGTTAAATGTGGCCAAGAGACAAAATTTCTCTACAATGAAACAGCTTTTAAGAAAGTATATGTGTCTTCTTCATGAACTTTCCCATTCCACTGGCTAGTTATAGATGGCAACAAGTCTGCCCAAAGGTAGAACTACAAAATGGTAGGAATAGGGGTCTATAAATTGTTATAGAGAAGAACCACTCATAAATCAAGAGCACTTCACCTGGATGATTTTGTGAGGGAGAAATAAGCTTCAAAAGAGTTTGAGCCATTATTTTTTAGGATCTATTTATAGAGCAATTGAATCTACTCCAATAAAATGTATTTATAAAGAAGTTTTTATTTATGCTGAGAATTCAATGTAATTTTTAATCTGAAAATCCATATGTTCTTTAATTTTTTAAAGTTGTAAAACACAATATTTTTAAAAAATTCTCCCTTATGCTCTCTAGTCTTCTCTTCTATAAGTTTTTCAACTTCTTCATTTTTCTCTAGGTCTTTTAACTATTTGCTTTGGTTTCAGACTCCTCAAAGGCAGAGTCTGAGACAAAGAGTAAATTACAACTGGTTTATTAGCAAATGATTCCAGTAAAACATAAGTAGGAGTGAGGAGAGCATGAGCTTGGACCAGGAAGTATTATGGACTGAAATGTACCCTACCTCCCATGAATTCTTAAGTTGAAGTCCTAACTCCAGTACCTCACAATGTGAGTGGGTGTATTTAGAGTTATGTCCTTCAAAGAGGTAATTTAGGTAAAATGAGATAATACTGAGGCAAAATAAATAGCCAAGGGACGCCTCCTACCCCTCCAGAATATGGCTCCAGAAATACTTTGCATTCTTCAGACCTCTTTCTCTTTTAGCCCTGGCAAGGAGCTATAAGCCAAAACCAGTCTTTTCCAGTTTAGATTCTTTGGCTAAGGCATAACCTTTGGCTAATTATAATATCATTATAATCTTATCCACCTTGCAAATACTGCAGCTCCCATCATACAGCAGATATCATGACAGTTCCAGAAACACCGTATTAGAAAGAAAGAGCAGGAAACAAACTTTCCAGCTACTGGGAGGAGATAACAAGGCTACTTTAGTACCACATTTCTGGGCCCTGCCCCAAAGAAAAACAAAATTTCATAATCAGACATTCGTGACACAACTCACTCTATCTCTCTGTCTGTCCTTGTCTCTGTCTCTCTCTTTCTGTGTGTGTGTGTGTGTGTGTGTGTGTGTGTGTGTGTCTGAGTTAATCCCACTACCCTCCTGAGTGTGTTTTTTACTTTAATAAATCTTGCAATTTCCTGCTTGATGTTCATCTTGGCCTTGAATTATTTCTCATGGCATAAGACAAGGACCTGGTCACCATAGCTCTGATCTCTCCAGCAACAATATGGGTGGGCCCTACCTAATTCAATATGACTGGTGTTCTTATAAAAAAAAAAAAAAGAGGTTAGAATGTAGGCAAAAATATTTCTTTTTTACTAAGACTGCTATAATAAAATACCACAGACTAGGTGACTTAAACAGCAGAAGTTTATTTTCTCAAAATTCTGGAGACTAGAAGTTCAAAATCAAGGTGTGGGCATGTCCAGCTTCTCTGGAGACCTCTCTTCTTGGCTTGCAGATGGCTTCTATGCTCTGTTCTCACATGGTATTTCTGCTATATGCACAGATCTCTGGTGTCTTGTGTACCAGTTTCCTCTATTCCTATGGTGTTGGAAGAAATCAACCCAACTGACATCTTGATCTCAGACTTCTAAACTACAGAATGGTGAGGAAATAAATTTCTGTTGTTTAAGTCATCCAGTTTGTGATACTTTCTTATGGCAGCTACAACAAACTAACACAAGAAGGAAGCCAATACAGGGTGAAATCCTAGGCAGATTACCACTATGAGCAACTCGGGCTCAACAATGTTGGGGACCTCAAGGGAGGCATTGTTGATCATGGCTCAAAGCATAGGGCATTTATTTACCAACAACTATACCATATTTAATGAAGCTACTCCCATGAACTTTAGTTCTTTGACACTTGCCAAATTTCCTGTGTGTGGTCTAGTACATTCTAGTAGCCAGGAAATAACTTCAGGCAAAGTGCCACCAGAGATTGCAATAAAAATAAAAATAAAAATAAAAATAAAAATAAATTATCCATAGGCGAATAAATAGTGTTTGTGAAGAATCTGTGAATAAGGAACCGACAATGTAGGCTTTACCACTCTCCAAATTTTTCTACGGTTTATCTTTCTGTCTCATTTAGTAAATATTTAACTATTGTCAGATCTGTCCTATAATTTTCACTTTAGCTGTTGCTGCTGTTGTTGCTATTGTTCATTATAAGAATAATGTGACTGACAAGGAATCTTGTTTTTTTTTTCCTGTGGCATACAAGAGAGTAAAGTCAATCCAAAAAAATTAGACAAAATATCTATAAATATGATTAACCTTATTTTTGTAAAAGAGTAGACATTGTATCTAGATTTTTTTAAGAATGGATATAAACATTTACAGAGAAGAAACTTTTATACATAACAAAATAATCATGAGAAATAATATAACATGGATACATGATGTACACGGCAAGAATATACCTAGAATATATCAAGAATATCAAGTTCATTAAGTTTGGAGTAGGCTGTAACATCTGTATAATAAAATAAAAATAGATAACTGAAGTAAATGTACTATTAAAAACAAATGATCTAGAAGATACATGTTGAAATAAAGATGTGACTAACATTTCAAATAATAACTGAAATTACAGCTGATAATGTATACTGTTATTGTCTAATATTGGCACCATGATTGATGATAATATCATGCTTATGAGAGGAAGCATAACTTACCTCTCCAAAATAAGCCTTTTTGGCATATTTATTATTTTATGTTGGTTATTTTTAAGAAACAAAAGATTTTTAAAAACAAAACCTTTAAACATCCCCCTTACCTGCCTAGACATATTCAATTTTAGTGTATGTGTTGCCCAAGCAAGTACTACCTAAAGGAATTCAGGTAGAAAACCATGCTTATAGGAATGTAGCATCAAGTATGAACTAAATATGACAGACAAGGAAAGACCAAGCACCCTTATTAGACTCCACTGTGTCTCACTGTTTCTGGGTGGCCCAGCAAGAATCTGTTTCTCAAAGGTTTGCTCTACCTCATCTAGCTGTGAATTGCCTACTTTCCCTTAAAAGTCCCTGACTCCTGCCTCCTTCTCCTTAGTCCAGAATGGCATATAAACCTGAATTGAAGTGTTCCATTTGTCACAGGGTCTGATAGTCTTATGGAACCCCCATATGTACATATCTAATAAATTTGGTTATATTTCCCTGTCTCATGTCAATTTGTCTCAAGTAATTTGTCTCATGTCAATTACTTAGAAGGATAGAAAAAACATTTTCCCACCCCTACACCAGTAAAGGCTTTGACAAATCTCTAGGAACTTTCCATACAGTCTATAATTAATGAACTATTTACATGACTATCATTTTACCTATATAAATTTAACTTAGAAAAGGCTGAGTGTGTATTTTGATTTGACAACACCTGTCATACAATTCATCAATGGTAATATATCAAATAAACTGAATTAGTTTTAACACCTCTCTTTTTTACAAGATTAAGAACAATTTTTCTAAATGCTTTAAGATGTTTAAAGAACAGTTTTTTAATAAAATAGATATAATTTAGAATATTATTTGGGAAAGCAGAAGTTGTTGGGAGATTTAAACATTTGATTAATATAGAATCATAAATAGTTGTGCAATATTATCTTACCACTTATTTGACAAAAAGACAATAAAATATTAAAATTAACAAAATGGGGGGATAAATTGAAAGGAAAGACTAATTGAGAAACTTCTGTTTACCTAAATTATCAAGATTATAATGAAACAAATGTAAACCATTGTAAGTTATTCCGGTAAAACACAGAATCTTTGTTATCTAGGCAGATTACAAAGAATGTAAAGTATGTCTTTTACAGTATCTTTTAAAGGCAGACCAATAATCCAAAAGTATTTATTTGTTTAACAGAAGAAAAAATTTAAATTTTCATTAGTATAATACTTGCTACTGATGCTTTTTTGTAAAGGGAATTAAAAATTTGTCACCTTGAACCTGTTGTGGTGGTTAAAAAGATTTAATTAATGCTTTTCTTTTCCATCCTTTAAGTTCTTCCAGTTGGGCTATTAATCAAATTAACAGAGACAGATTAACAGGAGAAAATCAAATGTTTAATAAATGCTCATGGGGAATTCACATAGGCATGAAAATTCTTACGACAGGCAGCATTGGATATATAAGATATTTTGGAGGAAGCAGAAAAGGAGGAGAATGGGGTCTTAGACTTCAGAAGTGAGAATGGGAAATTTACAGGTACTTGAGGAAGAGCAGAACTTAAAATTAAAATTATCCTTAGCAATTAATGTGTTAGTCCTCTAGGCTTTACTATTTTTAGGTATAAACTGAAAATCCTTTAACTAACTCAATTTAATATCAGTTCAAGTTTTAAGTTACTTAAAGACCTTCCGATTATCTTCAAACTGACATATTACAAAAATTGCTATTGAGATAAAATTTATCAGAATAATTCAATTAGCCTTCACACATTTACATTTTTAATAATCTTAAACATTTGATAAAAGTAATGCTAGCTTATTTAATCGGTAAACCTATATAAATTTAGAAGAATAAACCAAAGTAAAAAATAAGTCTTTTTAATATTATTCTTAGAACTGACAAATTAGAGAAGAAACAACTGCTATCAAACCAAACATATTAAACTAATCTCATTTGCTGAAAGTTTACTAAACTATGTGACTTTGACTTCTTAACATTAGTTTTAAGAATAACTTTTATTTTCCACATTTAAGAGGATCAGAGATTTAATTTATTTTCTGAAAATTTTAGGACTATTTAACACTGGTACTTATTTGCTTCTACACAAATTAGAACTCTTTTGAAAGAGTGTATAATTAAATTTGAACATACCTTTAGAAATGAGAAAATATTATCCATTCCCACAATGAAAGATAAAGGCCTGAGTTACAGACATATATATAAAAACATGTAGAAATATAGAGAGATAAAAGTCTATAACTTCAGTTCTAAAATTTAGCCATGCATAAACATACAATTTAGTCAAGCATAAACACACAATACACTTATTCATCTGAATATACACTTCCTTGTGGGCATAAAGTTCTTAATTTATTTGAGCTCAAAATACACAAATAGGTAAATAGAAAAGACTAACAAACCAGATTCTGTTTTTTTCCCCGAACAGATGTAAGATTTCTATAAACCATCAATCTATTTATATAAATTGCCAAATGATCAGACAATGAAGACCAAAGATGCTGGTACCAGAAATCAAGTGAGTAATCAGAAGGAATCAAAACCAATTCCTTATCATGAAGCAAATGAAGAAAAGTCAGAAACGCAGGTTAAAGAGGTTTGTTCAGAATTAAGTCCCCAGATCACCAGTCAGCAACAGAGAAAAGGGTCTCCAAGACACGTCATTACCTGGGCTGAGTAAATAGTGATCTGAAGCCAAGGACCTGTGTAATAATAGCAAATTAATGAAAAAACAAGTTGCAAAAGACAATTAAGGAGATAGTTTTGTTCAGGCTATTATAATAGAAAGAATATTCATTAATGACAAACTTTTTAAAGGAAAGGTGTCCTTAGGGGAGTTAGGAGAAAGAATTAGAGGTCTTATTTCTGACTATATAAAAGCAGGCAGTCCTTTGCAATTAGTCAGTTCTTAGAACACACAAAAAGTGAAAGTTGTCATTGACCATTGCTCTTTTCTTGGAATATAAGTAAGTTGAAAATCAACATTGTCAGTTTTTTTTAAATTTATTTACGTAATATTAAATTTTTTATTGTCTGCCTTTCTTTGTTTATTCTTTAAGTCCTGTGCACCATGACATAGTAAAGTTTCATGATACAGAAGTTTCTTGAGTCCAGAGGTTTCATTTATCAAAGAACAATTTTAAGATTAATTTACTGGCTTTTGTTTATTCACTGCACAGGTAGTATAAACTCAAGCCAAAAGCAAAGCAGGGCAATGTCCTGGGGATTTAATTTCTTATTTTTTTAAGAAAGGTTTTTTTTTTCCTTTTTCTCTACTCCTCCTCCTACCTCCTTCTTTAACATCCAATGCATTCCCAGCAGACTTGACTGCTCCTACAAGGAGTTCTAGAGGTGAGATGATCCCACAGATTTGTCTTCAGCTAGGGTGAGAAGCCAGGCATTTACTTCTCTATGTCCAGCCATTAGACACAGGTTACCCCAGGAAGAAGGTATGAGTTTGGGAAAAGTCTCCCCAGCTGAGGTAATCCCCAAAGGAGACTAATAGATGAAAGCTATCTGCTGTAGCTGGAGAAAGAAATCTTTTATTCCTAAGAGGATCTCTGTAGCCCAGTGCAGGGTCCACAAAGCTATATCCTAAAATGATGGGGAGAATTTGTAGTCCTTGAGTTTATGCATCAGACTCAGTTCTAATTTAAGCACTCTATTCAGGTTCAAGCTCCTATTTCCTTGCCCTGTTTTTAAAGTATTAGAATTCCATTCTGTATCTTTTTTAAACCTTATTGTTTACTGTAAATCTTAAAGGTGTCAGCTTCTCCTTAACGCTATTGGCTTGATTTCATTCTTCAATTTTAGCACCTTGGTATTTCTCTTTCTTTAGAGCTCAGCTCTAAATTTGTATTTCTTTCATAGTTATTTTATAGTGTCTTTCAGTTCATTTTATTACTTTGTGTTTCTGGGGTTCTAAAATCCTAGCTTGTTGTATAGACTCTGCATCATTCTTTCTTTTTTTTTTTTCTTTTTTGGTATAGATTTTATTTGTTACCTATGATTCATTTCCTGTGTTTTTAGTTGGAGAGTGTCCTGTTTTCATCAGTTCAGTACACTGAAATGATCAGTCTTTTCTTAATATAATAATATAATAATGTTTACCTTTGATAGATTTTAACTGTGAAATGCTACTCAAATTTTTTTCTCTTTGAAAAATTCTCTAAGAAATAATGTGCATCAAAAAGTTTAAGAGACACAATATTTTAGATGTTTTTTAAAATCTGAATTAGAAACTTGTATGTTTGACCTTGAAACATGTCTTTATTGCTAAATTGGATATCTCCATAACATCAACATTATTTTTAAGTAAAAAAAAGGGGGGGGAGGTGTCATTTATCTCAAAACCAAGTTAGTTCCAAATCATAATTACATTTATTACAAGTTATTTTTTGTATATACTGTTATGTGTGACACCTGTCTTTGCCAATAAAATTCATAATCCTGGAGAGCAGATAATGTATTTTCAATTTTCTTTGGCCTCACCCACATTATTTGGGATGAAGCCCAAAAGATATGGGTATTTAGCCCTTATGGAGTCACAGAAGGATATAGAGAGGAGAAAGAAAGGATGCCAGAGTGAGAAAATGCCAGATTCACCAGTAAGCATCTTGGCAACATCTTACCTGGAAGGGCAGCATGACGCAGGAGATTTTGACTCAGACAAACATGGGTTTTCATCCCAGCTCTGTTATGTACTGACTGTGTAACCTTGGGCAAGTACTTAAAGTTCCTTAAACTTACTTTTTTATTTTTCCGATAAACATAGTTAATACTAATACTTAACTTACAAAAAATAGTGAGTATTAAGTGTGATAATAAATATAATCTTATACCATCTTTATTAAATTAGACATTGAAAAAAAAATACAAAACCATGCTTCCTTTTCTTATAGAAGTGTTGCTCCAAGTGTGTTCCTAATTGCTGTAACTGAATTAACTCAAATGATATTAAAAATTTTTTTGATAACCCTCCCACTTTTCTTCAAAATATGTATGGATTGGGCCTGGGGAATCTGCCACATCCAGCAAAATGAAACTTTGGCTACATCAAAAACACTGAGAGTTAGAAAAAAAGTTTGTCTTTCATGGTTAAAAGAAAGATTTGAAAAGAGAACTGTGGAGAGAGATGGAGAGGTGCAAGGAGACAGCAGCAGAGGTCAAGGAGAAGCCCATACCTGTGATCATCTCTACAGGACCCGAGAAAAGAACCAAATGGCTGAGCTCCTGCTGTTGTTTAGCTCAATTACTAAGCAATCCTTCCCAAGGCTGAAGCCTGATCTCCAATAATACCACAAACAATTTAGAAATTAATATGATTAGTGTTCCAATAAATTTTATACAGTAGTGTTCCATTGTGTTATTTGGGCGTTTTAGAAATTTTATTTAGTGGAAAAAATCTTTATGGATGAAAGACTAGGATAAATGACAAAAACTGCTGCAAAAAGAAAAACAAGTTCTTTTCAAGAATGTAAGAGAAGAATGTTTTGTTTTTGCCCTTTGTAAATAATGTGACATAACCAAACCATTCTCTCTGAAAGTGATGCTGCTTTGTGTCTCTGACCTTTAAATATTTTTCATGATGAATGTCATCTATGCTGAGTTCAACTCTTCCACAACTGTAGACTACCATATATCTAACCTAGTGGATTTTCTTCAAACTATAGTAGGTTATAACAATGCAATGCATATATCAGTGTTTTATAGTCAAGCTGAGCCCTAAACTCAGCCTCTAAGATAAAGAATAATAATTCCTGAACACACAAAAAAGGAGAAATAATTTTCTGATTTCTAATATGTTAATAGCTGGTTTATAGATAATAAATAATTAAGTAGCAAAGAATCTGATAACTTAGTCCAATAACTTACTGTGTCCAATGCTATTAAAAGCTAGATGTATACTTACTCTGCATAGATCTTAAGACAGGTGCAAATGAAGACTCAGAAACAAAGAACCAGTCCTATTCCTTGGAGTTCCATCTTGCCTGATTAATCAGTAAAGATCTGGCTTTCAATGACAATTACCAAAAACCCTAGAGTAGCACAAATCAGCCCATTGAAATCTACTACCACTAACAATCAGATTTAGGAGGTTGATTTCTTCTAAGCCAGTAGGCACTGACAAAAAGAGTGGTTTTGTCATGGTGAGAAGCAAATAATCAGTTTCTCACCCCCTACCATACTTTCTAAACGTGATTAGGTCACTAATGAAAATGAGTCCAGTGCTTTACATGAATCAAATTTACACATGAGAAAGAGATTATATAAGGCACAGTTCTGGTCAAGATTGTGAGATAGGTAAATATTATGCATAACTCCTCCCGTGATCACATTAAAATTGTAACTAAATTATAAAACAGTTGACCCAGAGAATAATCTGAAGACAAGCTGAACAACTCTTATAACTGGGGATATAAAGAGAAGACCACATCGAGATGGGTAAAAGGGGCAGAGATGTAAAATGGGCTGGTCACATAACTATGTGTGGTGATTGAGCATCAGGAGGGATATCTCAATTGCAGAGACCCCCTGCACTGGAGAAGTGAAGGGCCCCAGCCTTACACTGGAGTTTCCCAGCCTAGGGTTCCAGTGCCAGGAAGAGGAGTCCTCACAAAGTCTGGCTGTGAAATTCTGGCCAACCAGCTGAGATGAGAGGTAGCTGGAAAGCCAAACATTCCCTTAAAGACCCATGCACAGACTCACTCACTCACAGGCACTCCTCCTAGGCTCCCATGGAGAGACAGCGGCTCGGGAAGTTCCAGAGACATACAGGGAAAGCTTGAATTGTGTGACTTCAGGGTGCAGGCTGGAGGGACAGTCACCATTGTCCCTTTGTTTAACTCTCCTTCTATATAGTCTACAGGTGAGTGCTATCTTACCTGTGTTGAACCTTCTCCACAGGACTAAAACTGAATCTACATTGGCCTAGTGAGATCTGCTTACTCCATTCTGGAGACTCCCTGAGACCCCCTGACTCTCTTTACACCCAATTCGCAAATTGCTAGTGGCAATTTTGTTGCCAGACAACCAGCCCCATTTTCTACTCTCAGTAGGAGGTCCCTCCTAAACAATCAACAGTCCTTGGCATAAGCATCTCCAGAGACACTTTCAGTGGTAAGCAACCAGACTAGGCCCTAGCATCAGTAGTTTGAGAACAAATCTTGTGGGTCCATGGGCCCAAGGTTGGCCTTTGTATGAGTTGAGACTTTTAAAAGTGACCACAGACTCAGCATTGTCAAACAAATCTGAATCTGCAACAACTTGGGGAACACAATTTGCCCTATCCTGCTGACTCCCTGAGATCCTGCCTTATTCAACTTGGTCTTCCTGAGTCTCACAAAGCTACTGAGCCTTACAGGGAGCTGACAGACAGCCTCAGGCCTGGGGATACCCTGAGCCTTTTGCTGAGCTTCCCTAGGCCTCGTGCTTGTGGCAGGTGGCCTCAGTTTTTCGTGTGGCCTCTCCCACATACTTCCAGGTCCAGCTCAGGCAGCAACCAAACACAATAGCTTTATAGCTCCTACCAGGTAGCCCCTGGCCAGTCACAGGCAGTGGCTGACATTGGCCTGCATGGGGGACCCTCCCAAGGAGCTCCAGAACCAACACACCAGGAGACTGGCATTAGACCTTAACAGAGGACTACCTGATTTGCTCTGGAAGCAGTACACCCAAAGAGTGGTCTCAACAGGGACAAGAACTCACTGAGGCAAACCTCACCCTAATACAGAAGATCATACACTATGGAAGTGTCCAGTCTTAACAACCAGTCATCCTGAGAGTCAATCACACTCACTGACATACCAGCAACAGTCACAACTCAACCACATAAGGGTTACTCCTAAAGCACTTGGTGCAGATGATTAAGGAGACTACACCATTGGGCTACACAAAACACCTACCACACAAGGCAACCTGGCTAAGACTGGGAGATGTAGCAGATTTATCTAATAGACAGAAAAAAACACAGAGAGGCAGTCAAAATGAGAAAACAAGCAAACAAAAAAAACATAAAAAAGAATCAGTCAGAAATAAAGAATATAATAACTGAAATGAAGAATACACTAGAAGAAATTAACAAACAGTAGTTTGAATAAATCAGAGAATTAAGTCAGCAATTTGGAATAAAAGGTAGCAGAAAACACCCAATTGAAACAGCATTTAAGAATTTAGAACCTATTTGAGGAAATAACAACTAAAAACTTCTTTAACCTGGTGAAGGAAAGGGTCATACAAGTCCAGGCAGGGCAGAGAGTCCCAAACAAGTTGAACCTAAACAGACCCACACTGAGACACATCATAATAAAAAGACATAATTAAAAGACATACTTAAAGACAAAAAGAGAATCCTAAGAGCAGCAAAAGAAAGGCAGCTAGTTACTTACAAGGAAGCTGTCCCATAAGACAGCTGATTTATTGACAGAAACTTTGCTGACCAGGAGGGATTAGCACAAAATATTCAAAGTGATTAAATGCAAGGAAAGATTATTCTACCCAGCAAGACTATAAATTAAAATTGAAAGTGAAATAAAGAGCTTCCCAGATGGGAAAAAGCTAAAGGAATTCATTACCACCAAGCCAGTATTATAAGAAATAGTGAAGAGACTTCTTTAAGGAAAGGGAAAGAAAAAAAAAATTGAAAAGTAAAAATAATATGATCATATCACCAAATGCAAGAAAAATGTTTGACAAAATTCAACATTCATTTATGATAAAATCTCTCAGCAAAGTGGGAATAGAGGGAACATATCTCAACATAATAAAGGCTATATATGACAAACCCACAGCTAACATCATACTAAAAGCTAAAAGCATTTTCCTTAAGATCAGGAATGAGACAAGGATGTCCACTTTCACCACTTTTATTCAACATAATATTGGAATTTCTAGCCACATCAGACAAAAAAAAAAAAAAGAAATAAAAATCATCCATATTGGAAATAAAGAAATAAAAGTTATTATTTGCATATGACATGACACTATACATAGAGAACTCTAAAGATTCCCCCAAAACACTGTTAGAACTGATCAATAAATTCATTAAAGTAGCAGCAAACAAAATGAATATTCAAAAATCAGTTGCACCAATAATGAACTATCAGAAAAGGAAATTAAGAAAATAATCCCATTGACAATTGCACCAAAAACATAATAAAATACCTGAGAATAAATTTAACTAAGGAGATAAAACACCTATACCTGAAAAATTATGTCATTGAAAAAAGAAATTGAAGAAGATACAAGAAGATACAAATAAATGGAAGCATATATCATGCTCATGGATGAAAAGAATTAACATCTTTAAAATGCCCAAAGCAATCTATAGATTCAATGCAATCCCTGTCAAAATATCAATGACATTTTTCACAAAACTAGAACAAATAATCCTAAAATTTTTATAGAACCATAAAAGATGCTGAATAGTCATGGCAATCTTGAGAAAGAACAAAGTTGGAGGTATCGCACTATTAATGTCAAACTATACTACAAGGCTATATTAATCAAAACAGCATCGTAACAACATAAAAACAAGCACAGAGATCAATGGCACAGAATAGAGAGCTCATAAATAAACCCACACCTACATGATCATTTAATCTATGACATAAGAGGTAAGACTGTACAATGAGGTAAAAACAGTCTATTTAATAAATGGTGTTGGAAAAACTGGACAGATACATACAAAAAAAAAAAAAAACAACCTGGACCAGTGTCTTACATCATATATAAGAATAAACTAAAAATTAAATAAAGACTTAAATATAAGACTCAAAACCATAAAACTTCTAGAAATGGGAAACTCTGACATTTAGTAATATTTTTTCTGATACAGCTCCTTGGGCAAGGGAAAAGAAAGAAAAAGTAAACAAATGAAACTACATTGAATTAAAAAGTTTTTGTACAACAAAAAAAAATCAACAACAAAACAAAAAGACAATCTTATGAATGGGGCTAATAATACATCTGATAAAGAGTTAATATACAAAATATATAAAGAACTCATACAACTCAACAACAATAATAAATCCAAACAAACCAATTTTAAAAAATGGGCAAAGAAGCTGAACATTTCTCCAAAGAGGACATACAGATAGCTGATTGACATCAGTGTCATTGATCATCAGAGAAATGCAAATTAAAACCACAATAAAATATCACTTCACACCTATCTGAATAGTTATCATGAATAAATCTAAAAACAAAATGTGTTGGAGAAGACTTGGAGAAAAGAGAACTCTTGTGCTCTATTGGTGGGATCTTAAATTGGTGCAGCCACTATGGAAAATAGTTTGGCGATTCCTATAAAAATTAAAACTAGAACTACCTTATAACCCAGCAATTCCACTACTTGGTATTTATCCAAAGAAAATCAAAACACTAATTTGAAAAGATATATGCACTGTTATGTTCACCGCAGTGCTATATAAAATAGCCAAGATACGGAAGCAACCTAAGTGTCAATCAGTAGATAATTAAAGAAGAAATATATATATATATATATATATATATATATATATATATATATATATATATATTTTTACAATGGAATATTACTCAGCCATAAAAAATGAAATCTTACTATTTGCAACAACATGAATGGACCTATATGGTGTTATGCTAAATGAAATAAGTCAGAGTAAGACAAATACCATATGATTTCACTTATATGTGGAATCTAAGGAACAAAAAAATGAACAAACTATGAGTGAGAACACACTTGTAGATATAAAGATCCAAATGGTGATTGCCAGATGAAAAGGGTGGTTGTGGGGCTGGGTGAAAAATATAAAGGGATTAAGAAGTTCAAATCGCTGTTATGAAACAGTCACAGAGATGTAAAGTAATGCATAGGGAATATAGTCAATAATATTTTAATAGCTATGTATGGTACCAGGTGGGTATTAGACTAACCAAGGGAGTACACTGTAAATTATATAAATGTCTACTACTGTGCTGTACACCTGAAACTAATATAAGATATTATTAAATGTCAACTCTAATTGAAAAATAAAAATTAAAAAATTAAAAATATAAATAAATATGTGAATAAATTTTGATGTTTAAAATTTTTTAAAAAGAAAGAAAACTATTATGCAATTCAGCTTGAGTAAGAAATCTCCTTAGATACCACCCAGGACTGCTAGAATAGGAGTAGAAACTTGCTTGCAGGTCGAGAGAGGCATGAATTCTCAATGTCCCAGGAGTTCAAAGACAGAATAGAAGAGGTAGTTTTATATTCAATTATTTATCAAGTTAATTTATGGAAATAAACCCAATATCATGGCTAGTTGGTGCATCTGAGAGTAGTAGAATGTATATCAATAAATTATATATATATATATATATATATATATATAATGCAACTCTCCAGAAAATCTTCTTCCTCTTATATCTTAAGAATAAAACCTGACTCATCTGGCAGCATACATTATCTGTTGTCATACATTTCTGTTTTGTAAACAGTGCCCCCCAAGACACAAATTTACATAGGATATAAACTCACCACGTAGATATGAGGAAAACTTATTTATTCTTCTAAATTAATTTCTAAATAACAATAACGTGATAACAGCTATAATTTATTGGGCACCTATACAGCAGTCCTCCTTATCTGCACTTTTGATTTCTTCAGTTTTAGTTACTTACGGTCAACTAAAGTCTGAACATATTCAATGGAAAATTATCATTGTGTAACTAAGTGATACACCGTTATAACAAAGTCTCCCCAACTTTACTTCCTTCAATATGTAAAAAATATGGTTGTCTCTAATTAGCACCCAAGCAGCTAGATTTAGGGCTAACAAAATTCCCAGATATGAAGAAAAACTCTCAAAGGTAGTTGTTGTTATTAATAACATTAATTATACATTTTTCTCTATTTTAATAAATGAATTTTTTAAATACATGGAGAAAAGAGAACTTTGGGGCTCTATTGGTGGGATCTTAAATTGGTGTAGCCACTATGGAAAATAGTTTGTCGATTTCTCATCCACCATTCTATCAAAACAGCTCATTACTTTGCAGAATTAATGAAAAGCAACAGTTGCAATGGACGAATAGGAAAAGTCTAACAAATGGGAATGGACAAGCTAGTTTAAACAAAAATAAAAATTGTCCCAATCTAATTTTTATCCTGGTGAATCTTAATTAGACTTATGGTAAGCTGCATTAGTGTTAATAAGGATTAATGTCATAGTGATAAGCAGAACATACAAATCAATAAATGCTGCCATATCAATATATGAACAGAGACACAAATAGCCATTTTGGTTCTTAACAGTGAACTCATTATAGAGTTAAATATTTGCTATGTGGATTTGAAATACCTTGAGAAGCAGGAAGAGTCATACTTGTACAAAGAGCAGTGCAGTGAAACTTCACAGAGAAATGTGAATCTTAAATGATTTACAAACTTGCCTATAGGGGTTATTTTACAATTCTGCCACAGTTTGGTCTTGCTCTTAGGTATTTGGGAGTAGAGTGATGATTAATCAATCAATCAAATGAGTTTTTATTGATTATTGCTATGAAACTGGGTAGTGAGTTTTGTGCCCCTCCGAGGGGATATAATAGTCACTTGAGGAATGGAATTTTATTGTTAAGCAGAAGGAGTAAAATAAAAAAAATAATTATAAAGTAACAGGTTTCAGAATTAATTTTATATTCAAGGTAAAAAAAAAAGCTAAAAAGTAACAGCTTAAGCAAGAGAGATATTTATTTTAAAGAGAAATCAGTTTGAGAATTAGAATTTCCACCTGGTGGGAGTACCCCAGGACCCTTCTTTTGAGTAGAATCCAGTGATTCTATTTAAAAGGATATCCCTCTGATGTGGCCTCCAACTTCCTGGTCTAGGATGGTCCTATTCCAGGTAATAGATGGCGGGAGGAAGTGGAAGGTATGCCTCCTCACTTTGAGAAAGCTTTTTGAAGTCACATATACTCAATCATTTCTACTCAATCATTTTTATTCTTATAAATTTCAGTTTATAATTTTTGTTTCTTTTAAAGAGCCTGCTTTTAATATTTTATCTAAAAATTTGTTACCAAACCTAAGGTCACAACTATATTTATTTTTTAATGTTTTATATTTTACATTTAGAGCTATGAACCATTTGCAGTTAATTATATATAAGTTAAGACATGTCTGTCAATTTTGTTTGTCTGTTTGCTTGTTGCATATAGACATCTAATTGCAATGACTAACACTTCCACTAGGATGTCTAATTGAGTTGTGACAGAGGACATTCTTGTCCTGTTGCTAACATTAGGTAAAGTTAGCTGTAGAGTTTTTGTTTCTTCTTCCTTTTTTATTTTTATTTTATTTTATTTTTATTTTTTAGTTTTGTTTCACTCTTTTAATAACCTTTGTTAGGTTCAGAAAGTCTTTTATTCCCAGTTTTCTGGAAAGTATTTTTTTAATTATAAATGTATGTTGAATTTATTTCAGCTTTTTACTACATCTAATGAGATGTTCATTTGGTTTTTTTTATTTGGTCTATTAGTATGGAAAATTTTATTAGTTAATTTTTGGATATTGATCCAGTCTTATGTTACTGGAATGAGCTTCACTTAGTCATGATATATTAACATTTCACATATTGCTGGATTCAATTTACTAAAATTTGTTGAGGATCTTTGGGTATACTTCAGTGAGAGGCATTGTTCTTTGTTTTCTTTTCCAAAAATGCCTTTTTTAATGCTTACAGCACTTGGTATTCCTAGGTGGTCTCCCATTCAAGTACTAACCAGATTCGACCCTCCTTAGCTTCCAAGATCAGAAGAAATCAGGCATGTTCAGGGTAGCATGGCCAAAGACAAATTCAATTTCTTTAATAGACATAATATTTGCATTAGTTATTTCTTCTTGACTGAGATTTGACTGTTTGTGTCTTTCAAAAAGTAACCTATTTAATCTCAATTGTCAAGTTTATGTTCCTAAAGTTGTAGCAGTATTCTCACTATCACTTAAATTCTTGTGGGATCAAATGATGTTCTCTTTCTATCCTGATATTAGTAATCTCAATATGGAAACAGATTAATTTTGATGATTTAGAAAAAATAAGCTTTTGAATGCCATAGATGTCATTTATTTTTTCTTTCTATTTTAGTGATTTTAGTTCTAATTTGTTTGATTTATTTTTTTCTGCGTCATTTATTTATTTTGATTTACTTACTCTAGTCTCTTAAAATGGAAGCATAGGTTACTGATTTTAAATATTTCTTCTTTTCTAACATAAGTATTTAATTTTAACAACAGCTTAAATTTTTATTGTTGAATCTTTGATAGTAATATATTTCTTACTGATTTTAGTATTTAATCACTAATATTTTCTTTCTTTTATTGTCACTTTTGCTAAGGTAGCTTTAAATCTCACTGCTGTACCTTTGATCATTTTCTCTTTCTCTCAGCTTAGTAACTGCATTCTGCTTTTGAATTTCATCAGTTTTACAATATATTTTTTATCTTTATTTCTCTTGGGGTTTGTATTACCTCAATTTATGGTGTATAGTTGTTTTATTTTGAAAATTCTCAGCTGTTTTTCTTCAGTTATTACTGTGTTCTCTCTTCTTTCCTCCCCATACTGAAATTGAATATATATTAGACCTTTACATTATACATATTGTGCTTTATTATAGTGTTTTATTAATCTCTATTTTATTTTGGATATTTATAGTTGATCTATTGTCCACTTCATTAATTCTCTCTTCTGTTTCATCTTATGTCCTACTAATCTCATCATTTTTTAAAAATTATATAATGTTCATTCTGATGTTTTCAAAAGTCTCAATTTCTCTGACAATAGTCTTGGTCTAGGCTTTTATTTTCTTGCGCATAATAAGCATATTTATCTTAAAGTCATGTATAATAACTCCATTATTTGGATGACTGTAAATTCATCTTTATTATCTGTTTTTTCTCCTGGATTTTTATAACGTTCATTTCTTCTACAATTATTTTTGAACTAGAATCAGATAATATTTATGAAGAAAAACTGAGATAATTTCATGCACCGGAAAATGATACCCTTGTCTACGTATATCAGGATTTACATTTAATTTTTTATATTGCTGACTGCTAAGAATTTTGTAATGCTGGTTAATTTGAATAAAATCAGAGATATTTTTCTAATCTAGATTTCAGTTTCTAAGAAAGCTTATTTCGCTTCCATGTTTATTCTTACCACATAGACTACAACCCCTCTCTCCACAGTAGAGGCCATGAACTCTAGTTTCGGACCACTAGGCCCTTTCATCCAGCCAGCCTTTCATTTCTCTTCTTAGGTATTGGACGATACCTCAAGAAGCAGTGGCTTCAAATACTTCTTTTTTCTTGCTAGATTTTCTTTTTCTCCTAGATCTTGGCCTTGTCATTCTTCACTGTTTTGCTATTCTCCTGTGACTTTAAATGTATGTGTTTAAAAATATTTTATCAAACTTTATAGTTCTTAGTAAAAACATTGATCTAAATTATTTATGCCACCATTTTGAAAGCAGTATTTGACATATACAAGGCTAACGCATAAAATTATTTTTCTTTCTAAAGGGCTAGTTGAGTGCTTCATTAATTTTATCCTTTATTATACAATGTAACAACCCAAGCATCTCTCTATTTTTTCCTTCTCTGATTCTAATCTAATGTTAATATCATGTGAAATTTTAGTTGCATATTTTTATAGAAAAATTAACACCACAATGGCTAATTTTATTTAAAAATAAGTTACACTAATATTTTAAACATTGCCTTCTGTTGCTTATTTTCTTCCTTATAGTTTTATCTTTCTACAATATGATATTAGTAATTCTTAGAATCTAAGACTTGGGAACAGTGCCAATATTTTCATTTTTTTATCCTTTGAAATAACTATCATATTCTTATATTTGAACAAATAATTTGGGAAATTGCATGTCTCATTTAAAGTTTTTATTTTAACACTGACAAATTTTTTCTATGTTATATCTAGTGTTACTGATAGAAAAATTAGTCATCAATGCTTATGACTTTATGGTAATGTATAGATTTTTGATCTATTTTAATTTTATTTTTAACATCAATGTTCCAAAATACCATTATAATATGGCTGAATGTGTTTTTCTCATGCCACTTGGAGGTCCTTATCAATTAGTCTATTCATATCTTGATTTATTTCTTGGTAGTTTTCAATTATTATATTTCTCTTTTCTTTGTGAATGCTATTAGATTAACATTGGCACTGAAAAATATATCCTTATTTTTTCATATTTTTCTCCTATTTCTACTTGATTCATTTTGGTAGTAACATTTGATCTTGTCTATCAGTTATGTAATTTGGGCTTTTCCTCTTCCATTATGCTATTTCTATTCCATTGTGTTCTCAACAGATCTATTCGGGGTTTGTTTTGTTTGTTTCTGAATTTTTTTTAACATCAACAAAAATAAATTTTAATTATAAAGTATTTAACTGTTTTTTAATTACTTGTTCTTGATTTATATATGTTCATGTTCTTCCCTTTATTACCACTCTGTGTGTCTGCCACATCTCATGCTTAATTTTACTCATTTAAAATCTCTGCATGGTTGTTAATTTAGATACTTTACTTGGGTATAAGATTTTCTCTTAATTTCTTCTTTCAATGCATCAGTTGTTTTTAGCTATCTCTTGGTTCCTTTATGTGAGTTCATAAATGCACTTAAGCAATTCTTTAAAAATGTTCCTTCTCTTTTACAGTTTACCTGAGATATGGAACAAAATCCACTGGCAGGGCAAGTGGTCCTAACTGAGTTGCAGGATATTGGGAAAAGGATTGAATATGTTTTCATGTTGATGCCTCCACTGATGGTACTTTATGATCAATTGCTTTTCATTCTTTCCAGGGAATTCCATTACATAGCACAACTCCAATGCCATATCCTTAGTCCCTGCCAGACATCATGAAATCTTAAAACTGCTTTTTTTTGTTTTTCCCAAGTATTAACTATGCTTTGGGCCTGGTCAGTCTGAATGCAACTACTATAGGATGCCTACCTCTGATAGTCAATTGTCAGGCTCCTCATATTTATGACCTCCACTGCACATAGGCATGAAATCTGCTGGCTTTGAACTTGTCTTTACTATTCTTACTCTCCTGAAATGACTTCAAGTATCTAAGCTGTTTTATTTTTTTTAAACCAAATCCTATTTGTTTCATTTCTGTCTTTCTGACACTTACTATTTTATCCTTTTTCTACACACGATCCTTTCTCTGCCAAATTTATTTTGCCTTTTTAAGAATATAGGGTGAGCCTATAGAATGTTATTTAGCTATCTTGCAACTAAACTCATGAATCTAGGCTGTTCTCCTATGTATAGGTTTATTCATTCCCGCAGAGTTCTAAGCATATTGCATATAAAATTCTGCACTTTCCTGTTTATTATAAAATTGTGCCATTAGGTATTTCACATTTTTATGAAGTAAATATTTGTAAAATGTTTGTCTGGTATTCAACTTAGGAGTTACACTCTAATTAATCTTATAAGTTCTTAATGTATTAGTTGACAATTTCATCTCTCAGAAAGGCAAGAGAATGGTAGGAGAACTATGGCTCTAGACTTAATTATGCATAATATGAAGACATAAGTTGGTGAAGTGGAAATTATAAAAATCTTGGGAAAATGTTATTATGACACCTGATGGCTAAAGAGGAAATACAGATTTTACCTTAGACTTGCAAAGGCAAAATGCAAATCATTCAAACAAATGGTAGTTTTACAATTTCAGTAAAATGGAAACAAAACCTCAAAACAATAACAAAATTCTCAAGAACAGATTTATGATTTTTCTATTAAATAATTCAGAAGCCCCCATTTTTAAGTGATACTAGTAAAAAGGAATTGGGAATAGCCAATGAGGACAATGAAGTTCCATTGACAAGAACTAAGATTTCTAAAGAATATGTGCCCTGCATGGCAAGGGAAAATATATAATTTTATAAGAGGGTAGCACGATCTGCCTGATAAGTGCTGGTATGTGTCTGAATGGTTTCTGAAAAGTGCACTAAATAGTGTTAAAAGAGATTAAAATCAAAGTGAGATTAAAGTTTGGAATAAAATTATTGGATATTCAAATTTTGATTTTAAAAATATGTTCAGAAGAAGAACATTTTTAAAAAAAGACCAGCAATAAAAAAAAAAGACAAAAAGTGTCAAACTGATCAGAAAGGTAAAATTAAATTTAATTACATAAAGGTCAAGTAATTATTTCACTGATATTTTTATCTAAACGTAACTTCAAAAATACTTTTTTTCAAGCATATCTTTCTAAACTTTATCTTTTTAAAATCTGTATCCTTGCTTTTTTGCCTTTTATTTTTCACCTGAATTAAAAATATTTTCTTGATCCAATGTATTTATTGAGAGATGACCCCTCTCAATAATCCGGGAGATATTATTCACAGTTCATGTGTTTTAAGTTCAGTTCTTCTTTTGAAAATTTCTTCTATGGGAAGGCTCGGTGCTGGGAGTTAGTGTGCCAACTTATAGGATGGGATGCTTTACTTCTACTCTATAGTTTTAACTTAATAGAGCTTTGATGCTCATTTGTGATAACATTTAGCTTTGCCTCTTCCTTTCCATTTCATCTGCTTCCAATACAATAAGTGCTGAGATTTTTGAGGGGCTGTGTCTTTATGACTGTAACTATGTTTTTATGGTATTACAAAATTCCTTTTGTTCATATACTTGAGGAAGAGCATTCTTAATATATCATCAAAGACAAAATAGACAAATTTGGCTTTTTGATGTATAAAGAGAAATGCGCAGAAACCTATTTTATAAATTTGGTTGACTGAGCTGTCATTATTTAAGATGACTCCAGTAAGACCCCTTGCCATTTATTAGGTAATTTGGCCAGAGTTTAGTTGAGATGTCTCTATGACTAGAATCTTTATTCACTCTTCCACTACTTTATGGACATCCTGGGAAAGGCAAACTGAAGAAAGAGTTTACTTCACCCATGGTTTCTGCTCATAACTGTGTAATAAAATCTTCTGTGATGTCATCTTTTGTCAAATGTTTTTCTGGGAGCTCCTGGAATTAAAGAGTTGAAGTAAGGCAAGTTAGACATCATGCGTGACATGATTCTTTCTCTCTTGTCTGATTCAAATGAGAGAGAAAACCCTGAGGAGTATTTTTAATACATTTTCCCCTGACACTGCATAAATCTAGGAACATTTATATGCTAATCAAATCAAAATAGGAATTATTAGTGACTGGAGAGCCCCAACATGGCTGTTATTTTCCCATCAACATATGATAACAGCTCTGACGCTGAATTAAGGAGCTGAATATTATATAAGCCCCCAAAGGTTATAGTACATGACAGGTTTAAGCAATATTAAAATCTAGAAACCCTGCCCCATCTATTACATATTTATTTGGTATTACAAATTGTAAATATTTAAAAATACACAAAGATACAGTGTGAGTAAATTCTCAATGTTTAACAAAATTATTCATGATATACAAAGAGTTGAATAACTCAACAAATACCATGAAGGTTAATGCATGCGAATGAATCTGAAGAGTCCAGCAATGAGAATAATATACTGTGTCCTTTCCTTGGATAATCATGAAATGAAATTAAAGTAACTTGATTTTCATGGTTAAGTGATATCTCTGGGCATAAAAAGAAGAAACTTTCACCAAAAACTTAATAGCAGCTAATCTAGATCTAATGTTAAGTCTCAACCTCATGGACTGGAACCTATTGATTCTTTGTACAATTCTCATTTTAATACTTTTTAAAGATAGAAACCTGGTCCTATTAAAACCCCACATATTTAACTTTTAGCAGTTTATCTCAACTATTAAGAGGTCAATATCTGGTTAGAAGAGCTATAATATGTAATCTCAGATAAGCAAATAATGGGGAATTCAAGAAAAATCCAACAAAAAGAGTTGGGGTAATGGGTTTTTATTTTTATTTTCAAGATTTCTAGTGTTCTTATTTATAATGATCATAGATCATAGTACAGCAGGTCGAAGTTTACACTTTCCATTTTTAATACTGCAATGCCTACACAAGAAAAATCTTGTCTGCACTGAATGGATAAGCAGAAGAATTATCCTGGCAGACTCAATTTGCATCTACATTCAAAATGCCATTTTCAAGTTTCTATCCTCAGCAGCAATAGTAGAATAGCTCTGATGTTTACAGAGTCTTGGGGAAGTGAAACAGACAAATTGTGAATAAAATTTTAGCTAATGCCCTATGAAAATGCCAATATTTATAACAGGAGATGAAGATTATTGGGAAAATGTCTGTTGTAATATAATATTACAACCATCCTTAAATACTTTAATTGCTAGCTTTTCATCTTTTCAATTTGTATTTATCTACTATCTATCCATCCATCTCTGTATTCTAATAGTCAGAATTCTTATTTTTTTTTAAATTGGAAAATAAAACTTTCAGATACGCATGTAAAATTGTATTTTTTTCTAGAATCAAACAGTTATGTTGGATGTACATGTATATTTCATGTTTTCTAAGAAGATACATCTTTTCTTATAATTCTTCAATTAGGTATATTTCAATGTAATAAAATCAATATCTTTGCTCTTAAAAGAACCCTTATTGATTAGCAAAATTTCTGAGTTAGAGAAATAAATTTAATTTTTCAATATTAATAAGACAAGAATTAATTAGACTACATCAAATAGGCATGATTTTATGAATCTTTTGAGATAGTTTTTCTATTAAAACAAAACCAAAGATTCGGCTTTATGTAACGGATTTAATTGGCTTTGCAAAAATTATCTGTCATTTCCTGAAGAAACAATAAAATATCACATCACTTAGATTTTACTTAATTTCTATATTTTTGAAGTAGATTATGGGTGTTTAACTTTGATTTAATAATTATTTGATTACTAATATTTGTGTAGATATAAATAAAAAGACTTATTTCATCCCATTTGATGACTTCTTTAGTTCCCTATGAAATACTATGAACAAATAAAAATGCACAAATAAATATGTACATAAAATGTTAGAGTTTGATCTAGGGCCAGATTTGGGTTTGGATTTATCTGCAGGAATTAACAACTACAAAAAGCCAATTTACCTAATCATTCAGAATTTGGGGTTTCTAATGTACAAAGTAGAGCTAACAAAGCTACTTAATTTACAAAGTTGTGTTAACTTAATTACTAACAAGTACAGGGCCTGGCTTCTGATAGGCATGCAGCCGATGGTGGGTACCTACATGTAGTAATACTTAAGTAACAGTTAATACCACTAGTAACCGGTAGATTTTAAAAAATCAGTCATACTGCTTGTTGACAAGAAGTTGGTTCCACAAATGCCAAGTAGAATGGGGTAGGTCATCATAAGATTCATTTTTAAAATCCCCAAACTTTTCCTAAATCTTGAATATTTAAACCAAAATAATTTTGTATAGTTAGAAGAATACTCAGAGTAAAGTTGTTTTTCTTTTTTTAAATGTTGCTAAGAATGATCCTGACCTGTCACAAACCTTTTCTGTACTTTTCCACATTATACTTTATTAACTATTAGAACCTGAGGGAAAGAGGAAGTATTGGAAAAGTTTTAGTATAAATTAATCGAACAGATAATTTTTCTTCAAAGATTACTCAACCAAGAATATGTTCTGTTTTTAGTTAATATTCAGAGTATGAATCAGTATGAGATTGAAGTTGAATCTTTTGCAGGGCTCATACATAAACAAGGAGAATGATGAAAATTTTCCACTGGGTCCAGCAATACCTATTAGATACGTTTACAAAAAGTTAGCCTAGCATTCAAAGTTCTTCACAATTTATCTTTTATTACATTTTTAATCCTTATCTCCAACCATCGTACCAAATCCACTGCATACTATTTTATTAGATCAACATTCATTCCCTCTGTGACTTTTAGCCACATTTTACTTAGTATACAGAACAATTATATATATATATAATTGTTCTCATAATTCAAAGGCTAGATAAAATATCTTTAGTTCTGTGAAGGCTTTCTAAGTTCCTACTAAAAATTAATCACCTCCTCTTTTTTTATCCCATAGTCATTTTGTTCCTACTTTAATATATTTGTTATCACATTTTATTATAAATAATTTTATTTGTTTTTTTTTGTAACATAGATATAAACTCCTTTAGAGTAGAATTATTTTTATTGATATGTTCATGTTTGTATGGCCTGTACTTAACATATTAGATGACATTTGATTTTGTTTAATAAAGTACATTGATTTTTTAATTATATTTAGAAAGAGGAGGAAAACAAAAAAAAATGAAGTAATAGTTTAACATGTCACACTTCTAAGTACTCAACTAAAATTCTGGTTGCTTGCAGAATGATTCAAATTCAATCTTTTTCAATTAAATTGAGAGAGTTTTAGTGGATACGTAACCACTCTATCATAATTTTCAGAAACAATTTGATGGGATTAAAATGCAAATAAGGGCATCCATCACACTTTGGGCTGTTGGTAAACAGCCTGCACCTCTGGATTTCTCAGAGAAACAAATATGTCCTAGTTGTCTTTCTCTTTACTGAAGAAAAATATAGCTTTGCTCTGAAGAGTATTCTCAGCAGTTTAATATTATTAAAATTAAAAATAGTGATGAAAAAAATGAGCAGAAATAAACAATGAAAAATTTACATACCAAAAACAGTGACATAATGTGGAGAATAATGGAAAATAAAAAAATATATATATATCATGATGACTGTTTGACAGATTGTCATTGTTTTACTCTCTGGGGTTTTGTCACGACCTTTGGTAAAGAGATAACATTGAACACCTGGTAGACAACCAGTGCAGAACCTCAGTGAAGCTGAGTGTGTGCAGTTGAAGGGGAATGAGCTTGGGGCTGGAGCTCATTTCCTCACACATGCCTGAGAAAATAAAACGAGCCAAGAATAGTATTAAATAATAATAGCTGCCTTCTAGGAAAACATTTGAGTTACAATATATAGGTCTTTCTCTGGCACCAATTAGTATGAAAATCAACTGAAAATTGCTACTCTTGCTTTTATCATGTCATACACCAGCTATGTGATCTTGGGCAACATTTAACTTCAATGAGACTTAGTTTTAAAATATGGAAAATAATAACTCTTAATACCATAAATTCTACTTTTGTAGCAATTAAAATGATATTGTTGCTTGTGCTCTGTAAACTTTTATGTAAGAATATACAGTGTAATATAATGGCAAGCATTGCTTTTTTTCTTATAGGTTGTAAATACCCACTGTTTTGCTTGAATTTATCTATCTGTGTGTCTTTCTTTCTATCTATCTATCATCTATCTGTCATCTATTTATGTATGTTTGAAGAATAGTCTTTTATATTAAATATTCTTCACAATTATTGGACTGAGTTGTCATTCCATCAGTGGCCTTAATTTTACTCCAGGCTTTAGTGAGTGATATATCTAATATCTTTTAGCTGCCATCACCTCTCATCAGTTGTATGTTGCTGATCATTTAATAACTGACTCTCTATTGGGATGAAACAATGACTTATAGCATTTCTCAATTTGGTATAAACACTTCCACTGTAGCTGACTTCAACCAATATTACTCTACTGTAGAGTTGGAAGAGCTGTGCAGAGTCATTTCTTACCAGCTGGTAAGAATTAGCTTCAGCATACCACTACCACATGTTCACTATGAAATGATTTCTTATAAGAGTCAATAAAAAATGATGAACTTTTCTAATTTCTTTTTTAACTAGCTGTCTCTGAAACACACACACTAGTAAATGCTGAAAATATAAAAAGAAATTCCTGAGAATAATAAGTAATTCAATACGACATGTGCGATATTCTGGGAAATTTGAAGATAGTTGTGTCTGAATGTCATTCAAACATAAGTTAAACAAGACTAAAGTTTGCTGCCATATCTGGAGCCAGTTGCTCCACTGAGCCCCACAAATGATGAAGACTGACGTCGTTTACTCTGCCTTGACCACTGTGTATCTCCACCAACCATGATTAGAAAAATCTGCCTAGTATTGGCTTTGAATGGTCCAAAGGACAGAGTTCTGTGTGACAGCTCAGCAGTTTTCACTCTGAGAGCCTCAGGAGACAGAGCCTTGAGAGGGGCAGTGTTCTCACAGAACTGCCCTCCTTTCCTGCAGCAGTGATGAGCCTCATCTTTAGCCTGCTTTTCCTTATTTGGTTCATTCTGTTTTCTACCCAATAACTTGTCTCCCAGGTGATGAAGAGAGTTTCCTATATGGACTCCAAATATTTGCGCCACAGGAATTAGGTGATCCTTCCTTTTGGTTGCATCTTTGACTTCTATCATAGCCTATATTTACTATGAACCCTGGAATTCTTTCCCTCATTCCTGTTTAAATTTTTTTTTTTTTACTGTTTTCTTTTGAAATGTGAAGACACATCATATCACAAAACATATTCAAAAGTAAATTATTAAGGTTTGATTTTAGTCTGGGTATATTCTCCCCAGTGCCATCTTTGGCTATCACCACTATATCTATGATCTCTTTGCATCAGATTATTTTCCCCGGGGGAATATACAGCAGATGCCAGTACCCTAAATTCTTAAGGATAGTGACTTTGTGAGAAGCTCCCATTATGATAGTTTTTTTCTTTCTTTTCAAGGCAGATATGACTGATATAACATGCATCCTGTGAATAGCCAGAACTTTCTCAATCTGACAATTGCTCAATCTTGCTCTATTCCAAGCTGAGCAATTCCAACTCTTCCCACCTTGTGTTGCTCTTAGAGGCACCATCATAGTAGATACAAAAGAAAACACCGGACTACATTTTCCCCCTCAAGAGCAATTGAAATGTGCTTTATGCAAATAGCATTTTGTGCTCAGGACTAATTGGCAAATATATTCCCCAAATAATAATGTTAGTTCAGACTCTAGAGAGTGGAGCAGAGGAATGACACGTCTTCTCCAGAAACCCAAAGACTAAATGGCAATAGGCTTTTCTGAGATAACTCTGCTCTATGAAAGGCTTTAAGGCTCACTTCCCAGAGAATAGCAACTAGAGATGACTCATGGGCCAACTCTGCCAAAAAACAGTAAACCACATCCTCTTTTATGGTTCTGAAATGAAAATAACTACCTTGGTATAGGATGCTAAAAATCATAATGGATGTAACTTTCACAGAAAAAAAACTCAAATATATCATTGAATTTACCTGTCTCCTACAGAGGGATATGAAAAGAAAAAAGTGTTTCATTAGATCAACTAAGAATAAATGTGACAGTTAAAACTGCCATTTTTTAAAACTGTGTGTCTGCTTCTTAGATAAGATTAAAAAGTTAAGCAATCATTTTTATATCACTTTTCCTTCTAACTTATATTTCCCTAATTTTGCTTTAATCATTTAATACTTAAACATTTATCATGTTTAACATATTTTTAAAGTCTGGGACTGCAACTCTATGTTCACATATGTTTTCTCATTGGATCCTTTCAGTAAACCCTGTGAGGAAACTTGGGAAGACTAAAATGGTCACTGTTTTTATACAAAAGGTAGCCTAGAATTAAAATCCCCAGTGTTAAATTCAAGTTCTAAGCATATTTCTAAATGTTCAAACTATAACTTGTTTTCAGATGTTTTACTTCTTTTGCTATCATATTGATGTTGCTGCCCACCCCCATATTGAAGGTTATTTTTAAGCTATCTAGTAGAAACTGCATTTTCTCCTATATGAAATTTTGTGCATTCATTTGACTTTAACTTTAAGGCAAACCAATTCTCCTAAAGCTATAACAATCCACAATATACACATCAAATGAAAAGGGCTCAGGGGACAGTGAAAGCTGATGAGCTTTTAGAGAAATGTGGAAAATTTGCAGCCATAGGAGTAGTGACTCTTAGGGGAGCATGTTTCTCAACCAGATCTAGTCAAAACCTAGAGAAAGGGGAAAAACAAGAAAAGGAAGAAGGTGTGTTTTCTCATTACTATAGTCATAAAATGTAATGTCTGTGCTCTCTATGGAGTGAAATAGAGAATATTGATAAATATATTAAAAATGTTCATTCTCTCAACCATCAAAGGAAGGGAAATTAAACACCAATAATATACTCATACCTTTTAAACTGATGTCCTTCATATATATCCTTTATAGTAAAGGACTATGTTCATTATCCCTCTGGCTGTGAAGAAAATTTACACTACTAAGGGATCACATTGTTATTGATATAGATAAAAATTCTGGTAAGAAAAAAAGTTATACCTAGTAATTTCATATAGTAGATTTTTAATAAAGACTTTCAATAAACATAAGATGATGTAAATCCATACTTTGAATATCTTCTTGACTAAAAATCTAATTTATTTTGTTTTTAATCATTGAATTTTCAATAAAACACACCCTCTTCTTTTTCTTGTTTTTTCCTATACTACAGGTTTCCATGAGATCTAGTTGAAAAACATGCTCTCCTAAGATTCGCAACTCCTGTGGCTGCAAGTTTTCTACATATCTCTAGTTTCTATCTATTCACTAGCCATTTAGTCATCCCAGAAATATTTGTGGTTTCTATGTATCTGGGAAGATGGACGCATATTCAAAACTATCAAATAAATACAAATAAATAATAATGACACATGAATAATACAGAGATAGTGTTCTAGATTTTTAGAAGAGAAAAGGAACTCTATAGATAAGTGGCCAGACAGCCCTCTCAGAGTCTGAGTGACACTCTCTGCATCTTGTATATGGGCAAAACTTATGGATATATATAGAGCAATGATGAGGGAACTCCAGAAGTAACACAGCTACTAAGGAAGGAATGTGGAAATACGTGAGACACAGTGCAGTCAATTTGAGTGAATAGAACATATGAGCATGATGATGAACAGGAAATACAGAACTCTTTTCTTCTCATTTACTGAATCACCATTGCTATCCTAGTACTAATGTGCTTTTGATGAGATTTTTTAAATACATAAAAAATATGAGCATCTAGAATTTTCTAGTTGAGGTGATGTAAATCAGGACCATGAGTGTTTTCTTAAGTAGAAACTATTTTATTTTTAGTCATTGAATCTCTTCTTTCAAATTAACTGGTGCCTTTTCATTTCATCTCTTCTTAAACTAAAAACATACATGACAGGGATTGTGCTCAGATGTTTAAATGGCCTGTTAATTCTAAAAGAGTCCAATGAGTTCAAAGTAATTACTGCCACAGCATATCATTTGTGTTTAACTTTGCTTTCCACACTGCATTTGATTGTGTTTAAAAACCTTTTTTATCTAAAGTATGTTCCTCAATACTTCCTTCAAATATACTTTAGGTTATACAATAAAATAAAATCCAGCTGTGCAACAAAATGAACAATAGAGATGAACTAGAGAGAGCACAGGGCATTGCTGCCCCCTAGACAACTGTGGATATCAAGAGCTATGTATTCTTCCCTAAAATTCCACTGTTATAATTATTAATAAGAAGCTTTTTTTTCTCAAAGATTTATCCTCTTTAAATGAACATATTTATATTTATAAATTTTTGCTTTCTTATATTTTCTGAATCCTCAAATAATATATTCAAAAAAAATAATGTCAGAAGCTATAGTGTAGGTAGAATTTTAAATTATTCTAGGGTACAGACTCAATCCACTGTCATTTTTTGTGAATTTCAAAAGCTTCCCACTTGTTTACTAGCAACTTTTATATAATCTCTACTCTTAGATCATTTCTTATCATCTGTCCAAGAAAATGGTATTCTTCAAGACAAGAGTGATCTCCTTCACCTGCAACTAAAGGCTTTTTGACACCAGAATTACTTATCTTTTCTTCTAGGAAATTCATTTTTCTCCTTCATTTTGGTAAGGGCTATCTATTCTCAATTCAGAGGTTTCTCTATTCTGGTGTATCCAATACTGATAGAAGCTATTGTTTATAGGTAATCAGATCTTCAGGGATATAGGAGAACAAGTTAATGTAGTAGTTTCAACTTTGCCATAGTAATGGCTTTCATATACAATTAACATTATAAAATTCTGAATTATCTTATATATCTTCATGGGCAACTATCACGTAATCTGCATTAATATCAATGCCTTATGTGTTTCTCTTACTCCCTGAATTGCATTTTTGTGTTGTCTATAAAAAAGATCTGTCTATTTTTATGCCTTTCTTTATTGCTCTGTCTGCTTATAATCCTGGAGATAGTAGATTCATTCTGTCCTCAACATCATAAAAACTGTGCAGGTTACTTACTGCTATATAACAAACTCAATGGCTAATATGATAGCAACACTTTGTTTTGTTTATGAATCTGCAACTTGGGCAGGGTTCACTAGGGTGGACCATATCTGCTTCATATGGTATCAGATATGCAGCTCTGGGATGAAGTATCTGTTTTCAAATGCTTCACAAATATGCCTGGAAAGTTGGTGTTTGATGTCAGCTGAGAGTTGGGCTGGAGGTCTTGGTTCTTTTAAAAGTGAGTTTCTCCATGGGGTTGCTGGAGCATTCTAGCAATGTTGCAGCACTATTCCAAGTCTTATGAGTTAAAAGAAAAGTTAACCCTTTATACATAATATATAATAAGAGACAGAATAGCTACAGTAGATCCTATTATTGAGAAAGGGAAGAATTAGGTCATGCATAAAAGTCATTGGTTTGTAGCATTTCTGAAACCTAGCTAGGCTCATGTTGTCAGTTCATTGATTAGTGTTCAGTCTAGTTCCTTGGGAATGATTTGCCAGGGCTCTTGGCTCTTCACTCTGAATTATGCTTTGCTTTCCATCAGAAATTCACTGTGTTTATAGCTGATTAATTTTCTTAAACTTTTTTTGCTATAGTAATTAGGGGCTAAAAAGCCTCTTTTTATTCTTATTATCTTTGTACCTTTAAGTCCATTCTAGCTAATTCATTTTAAAAAGCTGGCAGAGTTTCTATGGACCAAATTATAATTTACTTCATTAGATAAAATCTATTCAATGCTAATCTCTTCAAGATGCATTCTTCTTTACTCTGGGTTCCAAAGAGGCTACTGTGGGACAACACCTTTAATATTCTTAGAAACCCTATTACTTAACTACAAGTTACACCCTTAAGATTGGATGCCCTATTATTTATACCCTTAAATATTTCTGAGGTCTAAAAAAATAAGTCTTATAAGTCATGCCATGAAAACTTTTATTATTAGTCTATCCTATTCCAGTAGCCCATTGGATTTGGAGTTTTCCCTACATTTTTTCTTATTTTAAGAATATATTTTCTGGTAGAGATCAGAAATGAGAAAGATTCCTATTTCAAACTTTAAAACTCCTGATTCCTTTATACTGCCTCTAAATTCTGCTCAATTCTGCTTAACAGCTCCTTCAAGTCTCTCCTCATATTTTATCATAGAAAGCTAGAAAAAGTCACTTGGCAATTCCTATGTTCTATCCTGAAACGATCACTAAGTTTATCAGGTCTCTTCTCTATTTCTCATATTGCCACAGGCAGTGGTGACAAATGTTTAACCACTTCATAAAGGGGTCAAATATGTTTTAGAATTTTGTTATATTGGCACTCTATTCCAGTTGTGTTGTCTACTGCTGAGGAAGAAATAATCTCAAAACTTAATTACTTCAAACAACAGTATTTTTTTTTTTATTTTGTCCATCTATGGCTTAGGAGCCAGCATAGGACTCTGCTGACATTTAACTGATAGCCAGGCTGAATTGACTGGCACGTAATGGCTTCACTTGCAGAATTAGTACATGAGTGGGGATGGCTGGGAGAATGAGTTGATCTGAACATCTCACTCTCTCCAGGTAGTCTCAGGGCTTCTCCACGTATTCTTTTCAGCAAGATAGTTGGAATTCTCACTTGGTGGCTCAAGACTCTATGATAGAGTGTTCTGAGAAACAGGAAATAGAAGCTACCTATTATTTAAGGACTGAACCCAGAAACTGGCACATCACTTCTGTTTCTTGGTGAAACAATCATAGAAATGGTCCAGATTCAAATGCAAGAAACATAGACTCCTCCCATTTCTCAATGGAAGCAGTATCAAAAAAATCCATGGCTATCTTTAGTCTACCACAGGGAATGTGCAAATACCAACATAATTCTAGCACAGGTTTTTCAAACTGGATTGATTTAGCTTGTACAATCAGCCACAAGCCTATAAATAAAGGTGGTGGTTTGTGTTACACATCTGCATATCTTTTTATTGAAGAATATTTTGAATATATTTAATTATCTTTTTTCTTTTTCTATTTTGTTTTATTTTATGAGGGAAAAAAATAAGTCTTAGGTAGTAACACTTAGAAATTTCTATTGTATTCAATTTTTGGACATTTGCCAAAAATTTATCCTTAATACACTTTTTGTTCTTTGTCTTTCTCTTTGTGCCTCTCTATTAACTATAGAAAAATTTTCCTAATCTTTTTACTCTGAAGGTCCATATTCACTTTCTCTGATCATTTCATTTTTTAAGCTTTCACCTCCTATTAGTTTTTGTTAATGCTGACAAACTTTGCTGAAAGCTAAGAGAGTTCTATGTCTCTTCCTGACTTTTGATCTGCTATCTCTTGCCTTGAAACTATTAATCCTGCTTTTTTATATCTTAATTGGTTTTCTTAATTTACTCATATTTATTCCATGAAAGATGGAAGGATAAATTTTTCAATTTTCTCCAACTCTTTCAGATTTCATAACATTTGCATTTATAGTATACTAAAAAAAAGGACATATTTTTTTTATTTCTAATATCTTGTAATAAGGCTCCATTAACTTTTACTTTCAGTTTCTCTCTCATACTTGAGCATGATAACTATATAGCCAAGAAAAAATTACAGTGCAAAGAATCAGATTTTTTCTTACTAAAAAAAAGTTTGCTTGACCAAAGCTTTATTTTCAGATTTTATTGGTTTCTTTTCTGTCTTGAAACTTAGTTTATCAAATCCAGAAATTGTATGGGATTCTTGGCCCAGTATAATCCAGAAATATATTTAGACTGGGCAAAATGCTTCAGAAGAAAATAACACTATGACCTCTTTTGAACTTTGTTCTATTTTTAGAATGAAAGCAAAGAATAGATACAGAAATATTGTCAGAAATCCTCTGTAGTCAACCCCAACTCAAAAACCTTCTCTACGGATATGGAAAGTCCATTTTTTGTTACACTTTTTTTCAAGTCATCTATGGTTACTCCATTATAACCCAGTATAACATTGTCAAAGACTAGAATTGACTGTTTATGATTATTTTATCTAGTCTGTAAGATTTGGACCATAAAAAGAAACAAATAAAAAAAGTTTAAGCTGTCCTTCAAAAAAGCAATGTCAAATTTTGTTTTAAGAATTGTTCTCATTGGACAAAAATGGGAATGAAAAAGAAAGGGTCACTGTTTCACCAGATTATTTTATATTATCTCTTTCCTCTGGTAACACACACACACACACACACACACACACACACACACTCTCTCTCTCTCTCTCTCTCTCTCTCTCTCTCTTGAAATGATTAAGTTAAAAAATAAAAAATATGGAATGCTTTCATTATAGTTATCATCATTAGAAATTCATCAAGTCATGCAAAGTCACATTGTTGATTACTTAGTATAGGCCATCGTCAGGATAGAAATTAAGAGACATTTTTTGAGAATTTGCTAAGTTCCCAACTTTGTATTAGGCATGTTTATTTGTATTATACCCATTATGATGTGGCACTATCTAGCAGAGTTAGCCAAATAAATAGTACAGATTATAAATGGCAAAACCTATAGGAATTCCATAAATGGTCACCTTCATGAGTACCTACTCATAAAACATAGATTTTATGAGAAGTAAATTAAGTAATATATTTATTTTATAACATACCAAAATGAAAGAAATGCTATTTGTTTTGACCCCAAACAAGAACTCTGTTGGAAATCAAAGAATGTATCTTATTTTAGGAAGTAAAACCAAGGCCAAGAGACATGCTCTTTATATTATGCCACAAAGCTTTTTTTTCTTCTGGAACTTAAGAATTACTTTCTTCTCTTCCAGATGAGCTACTAAGACAATGAGTGGTCTTTAGAAGAAGTCTATGTAATCTCTGGATAACTGTACTTGTCTGGAGATGAGAGACTGGTTGAGGTAACTACTTTGGGCCCTTGCTAGTTTCAGGTTTCAGAATCTTAGATTCGCTGCTTCTTACGAAAGTTACTCTGGTGCACAGGCTTACTTCTTTTTTATTATATAATGTAACCAAATTGGCTCTTATTTTTACAGCTATCATAGAGGCTACAGCAAGAACATTTTAATACACTGCATTAGAGTGAAGTGTTGGCAAACTATGGCCCACAAAGCAAACCTGCTGACTGCTTTCATACAGCCTGCAAACTAAAAATGTTTTTTTTTTTACATTTTTAGATGGTTGAAAAAAATCAAGAGAATAATATTTCACAACATTTGGGATTTATATAAAATTCAAATTTCAGTGCTGCCCAGAAATAAATGTTTTTTTGGAACAGGTCCATGTTCATTTATTTACCTGTGATCTATGGCTGCCTTTGTGTGACTACAGCAGAACTGAGTAGCCAGGATTGAGCCACGTCATCCAAAAAGCTGTATTTGCATATTTACTATATGGTCCTTTACAAAAAAGTTTGCTGACCCTTGTAATACATGTTCCAGTGATTTTTTTTTTTAATTTAAAATTCTCTTAAACTAATTTGCATTGTCAGCTTGGATAATGGAAGGTCTTTATTGAACTTGGAGTGAGGGTATCCTCAGACATAGAACTAATCCTTACACTTTATGGATGGACTCTGCTGACAGTGACTTTGGAATTGATATATTTGCCAATTGGATGAAAAAGGTGAAAAAAATCGGTTTAGAATATAGAGCAGACTGTTGTAAAGTTTCCATTTGATTCTGTATACACTGACCAAAAGGAAGGAATCAATGAGGCTTGTAAATTCAGAGACAAAAGACATTGCCAATACTTTTGCAATAAATTACCCAGAATCATTGATGTTGGTAAAAAATGGTAATATTTTCTTTTTTTAAAGCCTTTTATCTACTATTTCAAGGCATTGCTCCAGGAAGCTTTAAAACTCCCCTGTTTGAGTAGCACATTTTATCCAGTGTCATAAACAGGATGCTTTCTCTGTGTTCAAAAGTAACTATTTCTATTTCCATGGGTGGGTTGCCCTTCAAATTGTTTCAAATTCATCAATCCTTGATCTTTAGAATTATCTTATTTTTAAGAAGACTAAAGTACTAACTCTAGCTTCCTGAGGAAATTTTCCTGTTGTCATAGATGTCCATGGGATACCCAGATAGCAAATAACCACCAAATACCTGGGACTTTTCAAATGACATCATATCAAACAATTTTGAAGAGATAGGTTGCCAAGACATCTTGGAAAATAGCATTGCCAGTAATACAAAAAAAAATAGAGATAATATTTATAAGTACATAAAAAGTAGTATAATAAGTTGATATATTAACCACTTATGAAAAGAATGTTGTGATGTTATAATTTGAGCCTCTGAACAAATTCAGGTATAGTAGGTCAGCCCTACTATTCTAAGATAAATCATTACCATACATTATTATAATATGTAGACAAGGCACTGCACACAATTTCACCCTGGTTGCTTTTGCTTACATCTCATATTCCGTCTAGATATACTCTATCCTCTTCTGGTTTCAAAATATTACACAACCTTGGTAATCTAGTTGTATAATCTTCCCTCTTCCAAAAAGTTTTGTAAACTATTCCACTCCCGAAATCATAGCATTTAATATATATGTTGCTTTTTTCAAATTACCTTGTAGAGTCTTAGGATTTATAAATATTTTGAGATTATTTAACTTTAAAAATATTTTAAAAATTCAGTTTTCTTCTAAATTATAACTTGATGGAGGAGGGGTTCACTGCATTGTGTATCTAACCTTCCCTATAACATCTAGCACTGTGGTTACATTACAATACCAATGAATACATTACAATAATTTACTGATTTAATTTAATGTATGAAATACATGAATTGAACATAGGAAAAAAATCTATAGTTACAAATTTACATTTGTTAGAAAGTAAATATTGCATTGTATTTGCTTAATTTTAACAGCAAATACATTGCAGAAAAATATAGTATTAAGATGTGATTATATCTTTATAAAATTTGTTGCAGGCAGCTTCTGACATGGTGTCAAATGATCCCTGACTCTAGGTATTCATGTCCTGTGCAATTCTTAAGTGCAGGCTAGACATAATCACTTGCTTCTAAGGAACAAAATATGGTAAAAGTGATGTGATGGCTCTTCTGTAATTCTGTTATATAAGACTGTGACTTCCATTTTGCTGGTAGTATTGTTCTTTTGCTGGCTTTTAAAAATAAACTATCATATTGTAGAAGCCTACATGGCAAGGAACTGAGGGAAACCCCTAGCCCATAGCCAACAATGAACTGAAGATCTCAGTTCAACAGTGTGCAAAGAATTAAACCTTCCCAACAACCAGGGCAGTGAGCTTCAAAATAGATTCTTCTGTAGATTTTCTGTAGGTGGTACTCACCCTTGACTGCAGTCTTGTGAAAGACTTCATAGCAGAGAACTCAGCTCATCTCTTCTAGTCTCCTGGCCCACAGCAACAGAAAAAATATATGTATACTCTCTTAAAACCATTAATTTTTGAGATAATATAGTCATTAAATAATTTTATTTCTTTCATATACATTTACATAATTTCAAACCTATAAAATCAGTAACTGAGACTTTAAGATCTTGATTTGCTACAGTCTATATTCTCTTCCTGGGCAAGAGTAGTGAATTATATATCCTGACTTAAAGAGTAAAAGTTGAGAAGGATTTATACCAGTTATATTCCATTTCAAAGCTATAATAATTCCATTTCAAAGCTATAAGATAGATTGATAAGGGGGAGCAGATGTCTACATTATTGACATATTAAATGATACCAACCCTAATAAAGGGTTAAGATGTGTAGAAAAGAATGAATCATGTGTCTATTACATTAAAGACATAGTTGAAATTATATTTTAAGTTCCTCATATCATATGAGCAGTTGTCTCCTTAGCAATGTTCATTGTTTCTCTTGATCTTTAGTGGGAAAATATACTAAAAATGACTATTATTGTGTGTGTGTGTGCATGCGTGTGCAAAACTGAAAGAGTATCACTACATCACTGTCATTTTCTTTGAGAATACTGCATTCTCCATAGGTTAAAGTATCCAGCCTTCTATTTTCAGGAATCTAAAAGAATCAAACCATTTGTAGCAGCCTAGGCCAGGCCAGGTGAATTAGAGACACCTACCAGTGATTTGTTCTGAGTCTAACCTAGCATTGTGGCAGATAAGGCTGAAATATCTGTCCCTTACTTAAGCGACTGTATAAAATCACAGAGGACTGCTAGAGAAGTCTTTGTAGTTTTCCCATAATTTGTTTTCACACCTTTTTGTTACACAGAGCAAATATTTATCATCGAGAGTAAAAAAAAAAAAAAACAAAAAAACTAGCAATTTGTTTCAAGTGGTAAGAGACTCAACACGTGATGCCAAATTATAGTGGCTTTCTGGAGACTAAATATGTTCAATTAATAATGTGTGGGTGTCTGTATGTTCTCAAACGTGTCATCAACAAAAGAGCATTTTAATTTAGGTATTTACAAAAAAATGCTAAGAATATTTTTAAAACTGAAAGAAATATTGTATGTAGCATATATGTTTATGTATGAATATATGCATATATATACATTTACGTGATTTCAAATCTATAAAATCTATATATAGAGAGAGAGATTATATATATATATATACACACATATATACACATATATATATATACGTGTATATATGTGTATATATACATATGTATACGTATATATATATATGTATATATATGTGTGTATATATATATATGTGTATATATATATATATATATATATATATATATTCTACTTGTTTTTCAATCAATATTTTATTAGTTCGGACAGTATTCCTGGTGGGTAAGCAATGAGAGAGCTCTCTGGAACTATTAAGGGTTCCTTAAGTGCTAAATAATAAGAGGTCAGTACTAGCATGGAACTGGCTGTATGGGACATGGGCAGACACGAAGTGCTTCTTCTAGAGTCCTACACTAAAAGAGCTCAAATCCACCATTATTATTCCCTTTCTGCATTATTCCTTGGGGAATGCAGTACTCTTTGGCTTGGGAAAACAGTTTCTAAAATAAAAAGTACTCCTCACCTCACCCCCAAAATTGAATAATATTTTATTCAGATTTTGTGCTTTATTTTTTTGTCTTTTTTACATTCCCTGAGGGCAGGACTTATATCATGTGTGTCTTCCACATGGGATCATGCTCTAGAACTAATCATTCAGTGACTATCTTACACCTCTCTCCAGGACTCAACTTTTCAGAGGAGCACAAGAGTCAATTTGGGAGAGTGGTTTTGCCAATATTTAGAGCAGGTGCCATCATGCTTAGTATTTTCTACTTTACAACCTGCTCAGAAGGTTGTTAAGATAACTCAGTTCTGGATTGGACCTGTTTCTTACTGTCTGAATCATGATAATCCCTGCAGCTATACCTTTATTTTATGTAAGAAATATTTTCCTCAAATCATCAATTTTTTTCAATTGGCTCATATTTTGTCACTCTGTGAAAACTGTCTTTGAAATAATTTCTTTCGGGAATTCTATCTAATGAACAATTATTTACAATTTATTTCATGTTTAACTACTGAAGCATTCATTAGAGGAACCTAACTACTATACAGACAACCTCTCATATATGCTAGTTTAACACAATAACAGATTATCTCTTATCTATATAAAAGATTGCCGCAGGTGTTTCTTGTTTGTAGGTGGATTTTCTTTGGGCTGTAATCCAGAGGCCTAGGTTCTTGCACTTCTCGGTTGTGCATTACCCTATTGACTTGTGAGTCCTGTGCTGAATGTCTGTCAGTGGTTAGTGTGAGAGACTGAAAAGAAGGCGGGCTTCCATTCCGCTCCTAGTAACGTGGTCAGCCCTGGATGCAAGGGTTCTGGAAAATATCCCAAGTTGAATGTCTGCTTCCTGCCTCAATTTACTATACAAGGAAAAAGAAGAAGTGGGGAATAGGAATATTTGGAGGTAAGCTAGCTCTCTGTCTCTCTCTATCACAATGACTAACGCTCCCATTTTTTTTTTTCTGATCACTTAAAATTTGTCTTACAGAAAGTAATACTCAATTGCACACTTTTGTATATGGAATTCTAAGCAGTTTTTTGCAGTTGGTTATTTCTGTGGAAAATTAAAAACAGTTATAGGCCAGGGACCATAATTGCCATTACACAATCATACAAGGTATCCGATGCAGTCTGGGACTTGGTGAAGATGCATTTTCCATTCCTGATAGAGGAGCCTCATCCAGTCAAATTCCTAGAATTGACACCATGTAGTAGGACTTCTTCAATGGCAAAAACAGTAGCTCTGAATATATTATGGCTAACAAGTTATTCTATTCAGTCTAGTAAGTTACTTGTATTGTCCTCATAAACCTTGGGTTTACCCACGGTTGATTTTAGGTATTCTGGCTGATGACATTCCATGGTAACTAGAATTTCAAGACTAAATTTACTATAAGCAACTGCTCAAGTTGTCAAAAGTATAGAATTGGCACAAAAATTCATTGTGCTTAATGTAGTTGTGATTTTGTTTTTGTCTTTTAATTAAATACCCACATAAGTAAAGCAAAAAGATATTTTCTAAATTACGACAATGTTGCTAACAAATATGTTTACATTTATACAGGTTTGTAGAGTGTCTTTTACTTTCAAAGTACTCCTATGGTGTTGATTATATTTAGTTTTTAAAATTATCTGGTGATATAGAAAGATGGATATTATTGTCTCCAATATAGTATGAAGAGATTTTAGCCCAGTGTGAACAAATCAGTTTTTTATATTGATATAAATTAGTGCTAAAACTAAAACTAGAATGGTTTTGGGGTTTATAATCTACTTGTTTTTTTTTTCACAAAATGTAAGTATTTTGATAGTAAAAAAGTGTGCGTTCCAATTTTCATTGCCTATTTGTACTTTGAAAAAAAACTTTTTTTTTTAATTAAAGAACATGAATGATTACTGTTTAGCAGATTAGCCAACTATTTTATTTTTCACTTTTTCCCTTCATGGGGACAGAGTGAAGACATCTCATATTACATTGCTTTAGCATTATCTCTCATCAGACCATTTCTGCAGTTCCAAAGAAGACATGAATAATACTACCATGGATATATCCAGTGTTATTCGTAACCCAGAATTTTATTACTGCACTATAAGATGGTTCATAGATTTTTCTTCTTAACCTGAAAGCTGAGATCAGGGGATGTGTCCTAAATATTTTAGCACCCTTTAGAATTTTATCATGAAGTATGATTCACATTTAGAGTTTTCTCTCTTTTCAAATTGCAATAATTTTTGCTTAATATGTTTACTCTTTCTTTGTGGTGCCAAACTTATCTTTAATGTTATACATTTAAATTGTTTGAGTTTTGAGAGAGCCTCAGCTTGGTGATTAGTCTTCCAGGATTCAGTGGTCAAGGCTGCATTCTCTCGAGCCAGTCCCCTAACGATTTAAGAAACAGTAGTTGTATTCTCCAGTCAGCCTTCATTTTCCACACTGAGAGTCCCTACCTTTTTAGTCTGTTCCTCCGAGGATACGCTACACACATAAATCAGGCTTCTAAGGAAGCTAAAAGAGGTAATTATTATTTGCATTGTGGGCATTTAAAAACTCAAAGCTCAGAGATGAAGATACTTAATTCTAGCTACTACACCAGATTATAAATTTCTCCTGGGAACACAGCTCCTTCTGTTTGTCTTATCTACATCTCTACTCCTTAAGATTCCAGTGATACAACCATACAAATAACCCAGACTCTAGGGCTTTGAATAAGAAATATATTAGGCCCCATCAATTTATTAATCCCAATTCTAGTTTCTAGGTCTCTCTCAGCCAAGACGAGTAGTACTATTATCTCAAGGATTGTTTTGCCAAAATAAGAAGCCTGTTTAGATCACTGAGGTAAGAAATGTACTTTTACTTTCTATACTATAAATGCATTTTCATTTAAATTGTATAAATTCATGCCTACCTGTCTTGAGTGATGTAGATACAATCCAGGTGTACTAAGGTGTACTAAGAAAAATCATCCCAACCTGATTGTTTTCCTACAGTTTAGTTGCTACCAAAGGACAAAGACAAAGTTTTTTACAAGGCCTTTCTTAGAGTTTAAAACAAATTCAAACCTTTTTTTTTTCCCTTTGGCCTTAAAGTTACATTTTAATTACAGTGCAATAATTTGAGGAACATTGGTAATAGGGAAAACTTTTAGACCTTTTGTACTTTAGTGCAGTCAAGGGAAACCTCATTAGAGAGGATTTTCTTAGTTAGCAGGGCTTCGAGGTTAATGAGCTGTGAGTGATAATATATAGTAGTAATCCCTCCTGGCAGTAACAGGTTGTATTTTATACATTCCTTAATCTCTATAGGAAAAGAGGTGATGGGAGAGGGTGAGAAGGAAACCAATTTAAGGGGCCTGGGGATGCTTCAAAAATCCCACTCCTGGTATGAATCATAATTGAAAACTTCACATGCTTAAACTATAGAAGCTGAAAGATAGGTAAAAACATTTCTTCATAAACTGATTTCAGTTACAAAATGGTGACCTATTATGACTCTCAAACTTAAATGAATGCTGTTCCCCAATATCTGGTATTATCAGGGGCTAAATTCCTTTTATTGCCACAAGAAGTCAGAAGTCATAAATCTTGGATCAATCTGACAGAGGCAAGAGACAGTTGGAGAGTGAAAGCGGATGAGGGTAATGTTAATAAGGGGACATCCTGAGATGAATGCAATTTGAGGGGTACCATATATATGACTTAATTCCAGAGTGGGTTATCTCCAAGATGGATTGAAACCAGATGGCTTTTCATTGGCATTATACTGGTCCTTAATCCTTTTTAGCTCATCTCAGTTAGCAGTTTTTTTTGTTGTCAGGGAACCTCTAGAAATCAACTCAGTTCATACCATAAGTTTAAAGAGACAGAGTTTCCTTTCTAAGCAAGGTTCAGAGCTCAGTTGGCTGAATCACAGTGTCATCTTAGCTTTGTGACGTTAGATATCTTTATGCAAAGAAAGACAAGGAAAGAAGAATAAAGTTTTCTTTCACCTCTTTTGACAGTTTTGCTTTTATAAGTTTGCATCCCTGAATTGCCATAGATATTTTCTACTCTTAACAAAATAAAGTTCAGAGTACTTGTCCGGAAATTCAAGGTTATCCATGATTTGGCATTACCTCATACTTACATTTTATTATCCATTTCTTCCTTCTGCAAACTCTCTGTTAGAAATAAGCTAAAATATTCATTTCTCCTAAACATGCAAAGCCATTTTCAACCTTTACTTATGTGGACACTGCTGTCTGGAATGTTCTTTTTCACTTCTAGTTATCTTCCTTCTATTCTTTAGGATCTAGCTTAAAAAAAACAAATATATGTACATTTTCCATGAAATCTTCCTTATAACTCTATTTGGAAAAAATAGAAAAAACATTTTCTCCTTCTTTATTTTTTAAAATGAATATTGTGAAAACTTCACATTAGAAATAAAGTGAAAGTGCTTTATAATTCGAAAGTACTTTTTAACTTATAGTCACTGTATTGCCTTTAATAATTTCATATGTATATCAAACTATCATGTCATCATGTTGTGTACTTTAAATATATACAATTATATTTGTCAATTATTCCTCAATAAAGCTGGGAAATTTGTTTTTAATAATATATGAGGGAATATTTTATTATTAAAAATCACCCCCACATCATGGAAATTTACATATTAAATTTACATATTAAGGAGACATAGAGAGGTACTATAAATATGATTTCTGACTACATTCTGTGAGTAGGACTTGCTCAACATACAGATTATATTTACTTTCTGCTCAGCCATAAGCACCAAGAAACAGGGATCTCACCTATTATAAGTGATTAAGGTATTCATAGCACAAGATTCAGTCTGGTATCAAGACTGATATTCGCTTAGTAAAAAATATCAGGGAATGAATAAATAAATGAAAAAAACAGATACATGAGCAAAAGAATGAACATAATTGGTAGACATGTTTAAATTATGACATTTATATTACTGTGTGATAATCACTAAACCTCACTTTTCTTAGTAAAACAATAAATAAATGAAAGCACTTACCTCTGAGGTAATTGTAGAGATAATATAAAATAAAATAAAGCAATTTTTATAAAATACTTAGTATAATGCTCGATTCATAATCATTATTATAATACTTTATTTTAGGAAATTAGATGCATATATGTGTAATATTACATTAAAATACAAAAACAATAAATCTTTTAGTGATTAAAAGGTAATTCAGGATTTGAGTTTCAAACCTTTGAAATTGTACAGTATTTGTAGAGTTGGAGCAGAGATGAAAGGAGGCGAGGTATCCAGTACACAGTGTTAGGAAAGAGACACAAGGTGTCTAGTTACTGCTGGGTAAATGCTACCAGTGTCCATATCTTTATTGCCTCACATCTAAATTAACTCATCAGCCCCTGATATTTATTATCCTTAGAATACTGCTTTTACAATGACAGTTCTATAGCAAAAAGTTATCAAAAAATAAACAAAAGCCAATCGAAAACATTCCACAGAAGCTCTGCACAGAATAAAGCCAACCAGACCTTATACTGGTGTGCTTGACCCACTGGTATGTGGCAGAACATGTGGCTTCATGCCTCATTATTCCTGCCCAAGAACCTTCTTTATACAACAATCACTTTTTTACTGTCCCTTGACTGTATAACAGGCATGTAGCACTTGAAGTATCTATTCATTTTGCATTCTTTTCAGGGAAAGCGCTTCCTTCCACTTTCAGCCTGTTTTCATTGCCTCCTTCTTCAGAGTTCAACTCAAGTCTAGTTGCTCCTGCTGGGTTCACAGCATCCTCCCTCTGAAACACCATTCTCCTAACTGGTTATAAAGTTCCTTTGTTCATTTATCATGTGCTTTGGGGTCACCCTGCTCACCATGCTCTCATATAATTATTAATTCCTATAGTTGTATATGGATTTTTTTACATATTTCTTTTACCCCCACTCGGAAAAATAGAAATACTTTGATAATAGACACTATATCTGTTACTTCTGTATATCCTGCCCAGTAAGTAATACCATATCGTGTGTATGATCTATTTCACAGAATACTGCTGTGTTGTGGGTGTTGCGTGTCCTTGTGGCTTAGGGTAGTATCAGTGTTAAAGTCATCACTACATTTTATTAAGGAGATACAGCCCTCCCTTTGAAACTTTGGATCACCTTGAAGAAAATCAAAGGATGTGTATGTTCCACAATAACCTCAGCTGAAGCCAGCAGTATCACCATAAACTATTAAGACTTATTATGCTCAGTCAAGATTGAGCATACTTATTTCTAGCTAATTAAAAAAGATATGAGTACAACTTGAAATTTTCTTTATATGTTTTTGGCTTGCTGTTATAGGGAAATAATAGAAGTTGAAAGAAAAAGAAAAATTTGTATTGATCACATAACCCTAAAAAGGCTCTAAGATAGACAAGGGCAGGTAGGGAGGGATTCAGTTTATCTGTGTTATTTAGAATGAATTAATTTAAATGTCTCTGATAGAACCAGTTGAAGTAAATTTGGACATAAAGTATAATATTACCACAGAGTTGTATTGGTAACAGAGAGCTAAAAAAGTAAGGAAAAATAACTGGCTGATAATATTTTAAAGGGTAACCAATGCTTACTAGCAGCTGGAGTAAGACATTAGGTAATAGAGCACAGTAATGTTAACTGCTCTCCTGGTAAGAATGGTAAATGAAATAAACCCCAGCACCCGGGGTATCATTAATCTATAGTGAATAATGGCAGTAGTGGTGTAAGGAGATTAAAAAGGGCATTGTAAACATTTGTGGCTGTATAATATACAAATTAAAAATGTGAGAACGCTTGCAGCTGCATAATCTACAAATTAAAAAGTGTAATAGCATAGCATTAATTACTGGCTGATCAATTCCCCCATAATTGCTGGCATGTAGATGAACAATTATAGGTCCAAAATGTTATTTGAGAAAGAGACATTGACCTTGGAACTATAAAGAATGATACTCTGTTATAAGGTAATACAGGATCCTATCAAATTCAGTTCCAGTATTTGTAGCAGCCGCCAGCTCAGTGCAGGGCTGTAATCACCACACTATTTCTTTCGATTATGGTGCCAGAGGGGTTACACATTGTTTTCTCTTTTTGAACAGAAACACCCAGTGACCTTCAGCCTTCTGAAAATAGGACCATCAGGCCTCATTTCCAAGTTCAAACAGTTTTAATAAAAATGAAATAGCAGGAGATAATGCACTTTACCCTTCTAGGACAGCGGAACAGTTTGGAAAGTTGGAAAGACAAACTTCATTCGCATGTGAGCATGCCAACTGGGACTGTGGCTATAGATCTAAATATTTCCAGACCAACCATTTTCAGGTTGGCAGCTAATAGTTAAGTAACCTGAGACTCACATATTTGATTGATATTGGAAGTCAGAAAACTCACCTCAATTCTCTGGCCCTTCTTAATAATAGACAGTGCAGCAAAACTATGCTTTCATTGACAATTTGCTATTATAGTGACCAGTAAGATAAGTGAGTTGAGATTCAGCACAGCAGTTGCTACATCAGACATGTTGCTCTGGCCAGTGTTAGCACTGTTCTTGAAACTAAATTATAACTTCATGTCCTAGAATTACCAACATTCTCAGTCCCCTTCATTCATTTAAGAAATGTGACAATCTGGATTTCGCTCACTGCCTTTCTATCAAAACCATATTCATCAGGGTCACACTATCAGTCCAATGGACATTTTTCACACTCTACTCCCATCTGACGTACCTGTGGAATTCAACTCTGTTGACCTCTCCCTTCACCTAGAAACTCCGGG